>DWDU01004904.1:0-10385 GCA_018245575.1 Jemadia suekentonmiller | reverse complement strand
GCGCGACTGCCGATCGGGAGGTCTTGGGTGCAAACCTCGGGTCGGGCATTACTGAATTATTCTAATTTAGATTTTCTAGTAGTAGCTCGGTGTCTTGATTTGTGTCCGGTGCATGGCAATAGGCTCCCCATCTGTTCCATAGTGGGACGTAAACGTAACTGGTGAAACGTGGGATTTTACTACACTCGTCTGCCTATGTCTTTCGGGATTACAGGCGTGGTTTTACGTAGTTAGGTTTAAGTGGCGTTGAAATGAAATCTTTTTCGACTCTATTCTGAAAACGTTTCTACATTCATATTTAAACATTTATCAAGTAGTAATAGTATACTGTTAAAGTTACAAGTATACATGTAAAAGTACGATGAAAACGAAATAAGTCGCGGGAAGCGAAGTACGCGCCGACAATTGGAGCGTCCTACATATATATGTATTTATGTGCTGTTATTATTTGCTTTTGGCTCACCTGCGCCTTATCGTCGCACTTTTGTAAAGAGGGATGTCAAATTTGGAACTATTTTTTGTTGTTGTTTATTCATTGGAAATCTTATTCTGTTTCGTCTTTTATAACGGTATCTTATATTAAGAGGGGTATACGAATTAATGTGTGTAATATTATTCTTGTATAATGTTTGTATGATGTTTGTATGTATGATGACTTTAATAAATCAAACATTAATGTACAAGAGGCGAAAGAGGTATATCGGTACCTAAGCCAGTGGAAATTCATAGTTCATATTTACCCTTATGTAATGTAGGCGTGACATAATGTAGGTACGTAATCATTCCAAACGACAGATCTTTTTTACTTGCGACCACTAACCGCTAAATTGAAATACCACTTATTTAATAGAATTTAGTAGAGATTCTGATGTGTGAAGAAAACAACAAAATCAGCATTTTAATTACTTCTACACCTAGTCACTAATATCATTAACCAAGGTAATTAATAAACATGGTTTTGTGAGTCGCGTGTGTCTTAGTAGAAATATTCGCAACCTATTTAAAATATGTACTCGTTTGTGTGTTTAAATTAGTTCAACCCTAACAACTGTTAAACAACTGCGCGCCAGCAGATACTGGAAGTTCATAATTTACCTCGATGTAAATAAACGGTCAATTGAATGGGTAGGTAGGCCGCGGTGCTGCCGGACAAGATTAATGATGGCCGAAATGAAATATTTATTGGCGTCGGGAATTTTATCGCCACATCACGTGACATCCGGCGCGGTGGTGGCCCGCCGCGGAGGGCGTTCAGGGAGGGGTGTGTGTGGGGGGGGGGAGTGGTAATTGTCCGACTAACACTTCGCACCGTCATCAATCGTCTTGCTGCTGTGCCGCTACGGTATATGGACTGACAGATAAGGGCTTTTTTATTTTTGGGTTTTTCAAATGACGACTTGGTCCACGATAGGTACGCGATGCGACTTCGTATAGGAAACTTTAATGTTAGCTATATTAAAAGTACGTTATCTTTGTTATATAAGACTTATTAATATGCTGTACAGATAATATTTATGTTATGCTTAGGTTACATGTAGTAATATTGTATTTAAAATCATCTGTCCTCGCGTACAAATGTAAATTGTATTGTCATGTGAAATTTTGTTGATTAGAAATCTCTCCTTTCTATATGTACATAGATTGGTTAACACGAAATTACTAATAGTTTGATCAAGGGTATGCGCAGGCATGGGTCTCAGCTGAACGCTACACGCTCTAAGTTTAATGGGAAAACTCCAATCGTTGTACGGTTTAGTTTCAAAAATAAACTGCTACGTTCACAAAAGGAACAAAATTAACATCGACGATGGACTCTTGATATTAGAGTAGTTAGATGTAGAGAACTTGCGCGGTCCGACATGTTAGTTTTGGTGGTCATATTATTATAAATACATAATGTTACGTAACATCACGCCTGTAATCCTTAGTGTGATGTACTAATAAATGTAGGTAGTGCAATGGTGACGTCTCGCTCACTCACTTTCGATCTGTCATCGTGACGGAACGGACGTCCCCATTGAGCGTGTGCCTACACACTGAACACTTGTCGTTTTATTTAATTACTTGGTAATTTAGTGGACACCACACTTAGGTAGCCACGTTTCATCGATTACGGCTATTAACAGTTATATATATATAATAATACGTAACGCGTAATATCACGCCTGTAATCCCCGAAGAGGTAGGCAGAGGGATATAGTACACTCAAGTCGCACCAGTTAAGTTTACGTCTCACTGTGGATTAGGTGATAAACCTATTGCCATACAGAGGGCACATTTGCAAACTCCGAGTCGCAGCTAGAAAATCCAAATTAGTAAAATACAATATTCGACCCGACTCACTATTTGAACCTAGGACCTCCCGCTCGCAGTCACGCTTGCAACCACTCAACCAACGAAGCAGTCATTTAGATAATTTAAATATGTATTAATTATTTTCTGTCACGTTATGGTTAGGATTAGCTGATTCCTAAATGAATATAGTCCTAGTTAAGCCCCTGTGAAGTAAAATACTCCGTATAACCCAAACCACGTCGACAAAGCTGGACGCCCACATGTTAAATGTGCACACTGCATAAAATTGTTGTGAGTGTGTGACATAAAATACTATCCATTAAGTGACATCGCTCCACCAATTCGCGCGTTTAATATTTATTCCGCGCGACGTGGAATATAAGCGTGCGCGAAATAAGAGCTTAAGAAATAAGATATTCGAATACGGAATACGTTGTGTTATTGTATATGGAACCGTCGCGCCACGTATCAAATATTTCCGAATTTCCCCCGCCGTGGCGTCCTCGGGCTGTATGTCACGCTATTGCCTAATATAGTTCGCTAGGAGACAATATTCGCGGGATACATTCGAGGGACGCGTTCAAACCGTCGCGTTTCGTTGAGTGGAAATTCTTTAGCTGTGTTTTTTGTATGAATCTATCTCAGTCGCATCTGTTAAATTTTATTGTGAATTAATTAATTATTAAAAATAATATATCCATTTAGATAGCTTCGGCTAGATTGTAATGATACTGAGGTACCTACTAACGTCTTTAGGACCTTAAAAAATAAATAAATAGCTATATATAGATTGTCGGTATAAATTTTAGTATGTTCTTGTCGATATCCAAGCGTTCTGATATCGGTATGTATCTCTAACTTTACGAAGTTGAACTTTTTCGAATAGTTATGTATCGTTATATGTATTAATGTAAGGAATAAATAAAAAAGGTATTTTTATTGACGAATTATGCCAGAGTCCGATAAATTTTTAGTTACTAACTGCCTCGTTGGTCGAGTGGTTGGTTGTAAGTGCGACTGCCGATCGAGAGGTCCTATCGGGCTTTTCTTGACTCGGAGTCTGGATATGTGCCCGGTGTATGGCAATACGCTCACCTCCTCTTTCATAGTGGGACGTAAACTTAACTGGTGAAACGTGGGAGTGTACTAAGTGTGGTGTGTAGTGTAGAGGAGTGCCTCTGCCTACATATACGGGGATCACATGCGTGATTTTACGTTTTTTTTATTTAGGTACTCTTCAACAACCGACATGTAAAATACGCTCCGTGAATCACCCGTCACTCACAAATCGCGTTGCTTTCATCGAAGATTGTATTCGTCTCACAAATACTGTTTATAGTAGGTAACATCAAAGGCGCGTAAAACAAATTGTGACGAATTCACTTGTTATGCATGCAATCGAATCTGACGTGGTGTCACTTCAGCAAGCGTACACTGACAACTCGAAGAGTCACTCTCATTCTTTCTCTGAACTTTGTTTAAACTTTCGTAGCGAGTGATTTCGTATATGGACTTCTTGAAAGCCGAAAATGTGTTCACACACATTTGAGTTGTATTAAGCGTTATGAAACACGTAAAGGACACCCTACAAAGGATCTGGCGTGACGACCTAATACTAGTTATTGATGATGATTTATTGTGTATCGTCCTAACTCGTGTTTTTTACATTGCCGGGGTGTTTTCGGAGCTCTTTTGGATCATTCATCATAAGATCTCCCGTCGATCATAAAGGTCTCGGCGGAGACTTTTACTATCATTACAATTGTACGTACCTAATCTATAAATTCGCTTTCAAATATAAAACAATATAGAACAGTATATTAGAATAATTTTCAGTTTTTTAGATATTTGCTATTTTGTGTGTTTTAGCGTATGAAATATGCCGACGTTTCGTTCTGCTTGAAATATTTATAGAAATACATGCGTAAAGTGTGGTTTTGCGTTCCGTCCGTCACATTGAATCGTAACGGCGCTTTGTGTGTAATTACACGATAAGAAGCGAACAGCAGGCGCCGCGCCGTGACACGCGATCTCGCGCTGCGTCCGTGCGTTTGTTGGAATATTTCAAAGGACAATCGCACTTCACATCGTTTTTTGCGTGTTAAGATTATTTATTTTCTTATGTATGCCAACGGGCACTTGACCGGCGTGGCAGACGATGACTTCAATCCCTCTTACAATTAGAGGAGATCCATGTCCGACAGTGAACCGATAAAAGGTTGTTGATGACACCATATAGTTGTAGGTATCAATGAGGTCAGTGTTCGATGTATTTCAGACGTATCGGACACGAAGATAACAGACACGCTAGGAATAATAGATAAAATTCATGCATACATATTTCTTTTGTTATCAAATACTTGACTGCTTCGTTGGTCGTGTTGGTTGCAAGCGGGACTGGCGATCGGGAGGTCTAGGGGTCGGGCACTACTGGCACTATTGTTTCTAGTAGTGGCTCGGAGTCTGGAAGTGTGTCCGGTATATGGCAATAAGCTCATCACCTATTCCATAGGGGGAGGTAAACTTAACTGGTGCAACGTGGGAGTGTACTACACTCTGCCTACCTCTTCGGGGAATATAGGCGTGATTTCACGTTGTTTTCTATTATTGTTGGTACAGGTTGGTGAGCCCATTTTTCCTGCGCACTTGTTGCAAATGGAATGAACTTCACGTTCAGGTGTTCTGGGAGTGCTTCGTCTTCAGAAAAGGCGCGAAAGAACTTTGCGCTCATTGCATGCAAGGTATTGGCAACTCGTCTGATAATTATATATGTTTACATGCGACGGTGACCATTTCTCATTAGTAACGTTGGATAAAAATGAGGACAGCTTCGTTGCATCCTTGCATTGACTGCGAGACGTAGACACGATTCAGAAGTAACGAACCGTCAGCTGTTCGTTTTTAAATGAATATGTCGTGTGTCTCACTTCTTAATATTTTCTCATTAGTATGACCGATCAATATTTAGTACATAATTATATTTTTATTTCCCGTTATTTTTATTGTAAGTTGCTTTACATGATATCATGTATACGAAGTCGTAATATTAAAGGGCAGACCACTCTTCCTCGTCCTTCATTATTCACGTGTAGTTCGGTTCCAAGTGTGTAATTATTTAGTCCCCGAGTGGTCACGCGATGTCGCGTAATAGAACTGCGTTCGAATACACGGTAACCTGCAATCATGTCACGTGCAACTTTGTTGTGGTCACGTGTCAGTAACGACGGTCTGTAGTTGGGTAGCAGTGACATTTTGGATATGAGAGTGGCCATTGAGTGATATTTTTCTATCAATTTAAATTTATCTCCCACCAATTTGTACAAAAGATACACGTTACGTAACCGTTAATATTAAAATATAACCTAAACACGCACTAAAAATTGTTTGTCATCTGAGCTTTTGACAAAAAAATTGCTACTATCAAAGTTTATGACGTTCATTCGAAGTTAAAATAGTGTATGTTAGAGTGAATCGTAATACAAGTGGGTGCCTACGTATATTGGAACGTACAATCATGTTATAAGTCATCGCAAACGTGTATGAAAGAAAACAATCACATCGGTGTATGAATGTAATGATTACGACAAGTGGAGTCCCGCGCGCCGGCACGCGATGTGGCGTGACGTCATTATCGTGTAAGTAGTTATCCGCACTCACGAGTTGCAGCCGCGTCAGCTCCGATTGTTGCGTATCCACAGCATGAGATGAGATTAACAAGTGGGAAGTTTTGTTTAACGTTTTGTTAATATACATTAGAAACACTATGATACCGAAGTAGTTGCACGTAGATGAGGAGAGTGGTGAATGTAGAAGTACGCAAGGTCTGTGAGGATAATAATTGGCACTCGGCGCTCTCTGCCTCCTTCGTAAGGGACCTGGCGTGATGATGTTTCATAATACCAATAACAACCCAATCAAGTCAACGGTGATGTAAAATTGTTAGTAAATACTACATAACTATATTACATACAATTTGTCTAATTAAAATTGTAAACTTTACAATATTATTTCGCTAATAGTGAAAATAATGTAGTCAATGTTGGATGAGTTGCTTGTTCAAGTGAGAAGAGTAACATAGAAGCAAGCATCTGTTAGATTCAAGTGACTTCTGCCGTCCATAGACACCTGCGACCGACCTCGAAGAGGACAGAAGAAGTAAGGTTGTTAGTGAAAATTAGTCAGGTTAATCTAAGTCATTGATGAGTGTTAATTTCATCGTTGACGGGGTACACATCTTTTGATCTGATAAAATTAACGTGTAGGATAATATTTTTAGAAAACAATATTGTGACACATATCTGTCATTCTGAAGTGTGACAGCAATGAGTAACTCAATCTCGAGCGGACGGAACGCTTCCGGCCGGTAAAATAATCTCCCGTCGGATTAACGTCAATATCGAGAGCTCCACATGTTAGGTGATTGCTGGATTATACGATGTTTTCAGAATGTTAAGGACGTTTTTTTGACGTACATTACGAATGTGTCAACATGCAGGTGCCGCGAGAGACCAGGGCTAGTGTATCTTGATCGAGTATGTCAGATATTGGGTGGTGGGGAATGGGCTACGAAACCTGCTGGCTGGGTTCATTTCCAGGTTGGCAGATACCACCGAGTCCCAAATCTGTCCTTACTGACCTATAATAAAGAAATATTTCAGCTTTAGATAAAAACGGAAAATCACGCCTGTAATCCCCGAAGAAGTAGGCAGAGGAATGTAGAACACTCCCACGATTCGTCAGTTACGTTTACGTCACCCTATGGAATAGGTGGTGAGTATATTGCCACACACCGGGCACATACCGACGTATGTGCCCGGTTTGGACTTCGTGCCGTTACTAAAAAATCTAAATTAGAAAAATTTTAATAGTGCCCGACTTGTCAATTGAACGAAAGACCTCCCGATCGGCAGTCGCACTTAGAACCAGGCAGTCGTTAAGATAATGTAATGTAATATATGTTGTTTTATTCATTTGTACCATATAATTTAGCCAATTATCCCGATAGCGCCCTAGTGTCAGCTAATAAACTAATGATTTGTGAACTGGGCGCGAGGGGTCGCAGCGGCGCGATAAGGGCGCGCAATTAACGAGAGGTTCGGGGATGTCGCGTCAGATAGCGTCAGGCACCCTCGCCGAGATCTGTATCGCCCGCCCTCATTCTATTAGCGATAGTATCACTAGCTAATTAATTTGATATTGTTCTTAATGAGATGTGTTCTACTATGTTCTTAGATTGTATATCTGTAACGGTAGGAAAAAAGAAAGAAAAAATACCAAACGGTCTTTGTTCTTTCATTTTTCTTTATTGTTATTGTTTCTTTATTGTTATTATCAATAACAATATACGAGATGTTGACAAGTACAAACAGATAACTGTAACAATAATAATTAAATAATTGCTTAGATATACACGAACAAAAGGGACAGTTGCAAGTACACTTGTAACGAAGGACCGACCTCAGTTTAAACCGCAAATATTCTTATACATATGTACATATATATTGTAATTACGCTGTAACATTTTGTTAATGCAATGAATACTTTCATTTCTGACGGGGTAGGTTGTAATTACGATGCATGATTGATTAGGTTTTGAGGTTGATACAAAACCTAATCGATTTTGGCGGATTATATCTGATGCTGGCTGACAGGGGAGTTTTTTATAATTTTTCCGATTCACCGATGAGCAGTTTTAAGATCTGATAAAAAAATTCTCCTCGCAAATAATCATCTTGCTATTGTTTTCTAGGTATTATATGATTCACTTGTCACATGGATGGTCAATTTTGCATGTATTGTCACCTCAATGATTATAAAGACCCCTATAAATAACGTAAATAATATTTTGCTTGATATTGTGTTAGGTTAATTTTATTCTGCGATGGATGCATCCCTAAAAACGGCTATGTAGCTAATAAGTTGTTACAGTAAGAAACTATCTGATTTCATCCAATTAAGCAATACGGGGCAGATATTTTACTACTGCCACGAACCACATTAAAAGCAATCAACCATTAACTTTTTAATTACGGAACCCGTCTCGGGAAGTCTCAATTTTCGCCTCATTTCAATCTCGTGGAAACTTTCCTATTTCGAAACGAAACTTCCCTCGAAACCAGCCAGCGCAGCGGACGGACCGACGACGGAACAAAAACATAAAGTGCTAGAATAAACTTTGCGACTAGCTATTGTGAAACTTAAAGTCGTCAGATAATAACTGGACGATTAAAATGTATTTATAATAGAATCTATTGTTAATCCGACCTATGTTTTTACATACATTAACACCTCTCGTACGATAACAGCGTTCGAGACAATGAAAATATCTAATACACTCGTGTAATGATTAAAAACAGAACCGTCTATTCGACGATGTAATATTTTCAAATAGGTCTTCATTAGTTAAAACTGCACCGAGATATATCAACAACATGCTATATTAAGTCCATAGTTATACATTTATAATACTAGATGGCGTTGGTAACATAAAAACAATGTATTAATTTTGTTGTAAAATTCATTATTCTTTTATTTGTCTTGTCATAATTATTTCAAGATGTTTATGGTCTTTAGGGCACATCGAATAAAATATCTATGTATGTACAATATGTACGTGAATTGATTTGAGTAAATACAAAGACCACTTCGAGTCATTAAAAAATCATTTTCCAGGTTTCGTATTAATTGAACTAAATTAACAGAGCGACACAATGTATTCACGATACGTTTTTGAAATATTGCACAGTTCTTTCTGATGTATCATTATCACTGGCGATGAAAATGAACAGTTTACAATATACATATTAATTTGAACATAAATCGTGGTAGAATAGTTAAGACCCAGTGCGAAACATATGTAAAGCTGTATTACATTGACACTGTTCTGTCAAACCTACTGTTATTATTGTTACGTATTTGGGTCGTCGTACGTGGAACATCACCATGAGAAGTTCAAGTTTTAAAATCGTCTACGAAGTCGTGAGCTTTATCTTGTAAGTTTTATAGTTGTTCGCGTTGTGTGTGTGACTTTCTGTGTTAACTTCTCACTTTCAGGATATTTCAGGTTGTGTTTAACTTTTCGCGAAATACGTTTCATTTCTTTTCTAGTGAATGATGACAGTTCACGTCTTCTTCTACATTTTGTTGTTATTACGTAAATTCACGTCTGTAATCCTCGAAGCGGTAGGCAGAGGAGTGTAGAATATTCCCACGTTTCAACAGTTACGTCTTACTATGGAATAAGGGATGAGCCTATTGGCATACACCGGGCACAAATCCTGACTCCGAGCCACTACTACAAAATCTAAACTTACGCAAATTAATCCTCTGTAATGGTCTGTGAGGCGCGTGTAATCGGCCAACCCGTACTGTCAGCGTGGAATTACTATTATAGCCGTAACCATGCATACATATCTTCACGCCAGGTCCCTCACAGTGTAAACAGAGAGCTCCTAGTGTCAAATATATCTAACCTTACATCCCTGCCGCGCTTATCCATTACACATTTAGGTACGTTTCGTAAAGATTTTTATTTTACCATTTTTATTACAAGAGACAAGTGACAAACAGTGGTGTGATCAAAAATGTATGAGTCAAATAAGTATAAATCGAAAATCTATGTGTACAACTTACCTGTGCTTTTTTCTTTTTCATTTACCTCCAATACCACTCTCTTACAATCTCGCCGTTGCCTGTACTTAACAATCGCATTAACGTCCTCGTCATTAGCTCCTCGTTCTGTGTATTCGCAGCCGCTCACATCGTGTTAATTGTTTTCTGTCTATCACCTTTTAATGAAACAATTCATTTCAAATTGTTTTCATATAGAATATTTTCAAGTTGTTCTTTGTCCGCTGTCCGCTTATGTTGTTAGTAGTGTCTTTGTAACAAGTAATAAAAATGTCGTTTTTATTTTTTGATACCTTTCTATTAATGTCAACAATACGTTCATAATATATACGTAACATAACATACGTTTGACTGGCTCGTTGGTCGTGTTGGTTGCAAGTGCGACTGCCGATCGGGAGGTCCTGGGTTCGTTTCCGGGGTCGGGCACTACAAAAATGTTCTAATTTAGATTTTCTAGTAAT
>DWDU01004903.1:0-10388 GCA_018245575.1 Jemadia suekentonmiller | reverse complement strand
GTGCCCGACCCGGGAATCGAACCCAGGACCTCCCGATTGGCAGTCGCACTTGCAACCAACACGACCAACGAGGCAGTGTGTGTGTTTACTTTATATATAAGTATAATAATTGTAATACTCATACTACAGTAATTCCGTATCATACGTCCCCATGCTTTCTTTTTTTTAGAAGGTGTTTAAACGTTTCATGTTTCCGGCACTTGGTTTGCGTTGGAAATTTATTACATAAAATCAATTTTACGAAAACAATCAAGTACTGAGTGTAAGAATAAAACTTATAGACTTAATACTTAATAAAATTCGTTCTTGTTATTGGACTGAATATCTTCTGAAAAAATAAAAAACACGTGTTATGACGTATTATCCTAATTATTATAATGTATGTTATTAGTAAAACATTTTTAAATCATCGTATATATTACAGTACCTCCAGCTGTAACAGCGACAGTCACCGCGTGATACTGTGTTACCAATATTCAAAATTCCCTATATCTCTCCTTTTCCCAATAAAACTCAAGTGAGCGAACCCAGCGGAGACGAATCTCAACAGGTCTTTAAATTAATAATGCACTACTATTTTAAACAAACAGTTGTGACATAACAAAGTATAACATTTCATAGTTAAGCATCCGCTGCCATTTAACTATGAAACCACGTAGGAGCAAAAATATCACCAAGAAATAAAGCAAAAATACATGATACATAAATATCCTAATCTACCAATTTGGACCCTAAACGTAACAGATCTTTTTAACTACCTATTGTTGAAAAGAGAATGCGTAAATCTCTCTTGATTTAACGCTTTTGTAAGCTAAATTTCTAGCATGTTTTGTCGACCTCTAACCGCAGAAATGCTTTAATCACTCGTTACCCAGTAAAATGAGGGTTCACAAAGTAGGGATAATAAAATGTGTTGGCTGCTTTTGATACACTGTTAGAAATATTTAATAATAATACGGGTATGCATGTACTAAGAAACATTAAACTAAAACGGTTGAAATATATGTATGTAAGAATAGAAAAATTAATGCTCAAAATATAATGTCTTCTCATCTAACTCGTAAATCGATCTAAGAGATCAAAGATCTAGAGGCCCATCTTTAGTAAATAAACTGAGGCATCAAGTCATTTGCCTTGTAGTTCGTATATTCCTTTAATATTATTAGTTAGAAGTAAAATATTAAATAATGTATACAATCAATAAATTCCACGTATAAGAAGTTAAACTCTGGTTTTAAAATAGTTTCCAAATTAAAAAACGCTGATTCGTCGGGCGGCGCCTATAAATCGCGTTTGAAATGACATTTTACATTTCTGTGGCAGTAAATGATGCAGTGAGTGTGAATCAAGATTTACTTGATAAATGACAGTCGGGGAACCCCCCCGAGTCTTCCTTTCTAATGGACCTCGTCAACTTTCCAAAAGTCCCTTAACTCAATTATAATGTTGGTGACATTGTAAATACTTCGTTCTTTTTTCTTAAGTTTCAAAATCCCATTAATACTACTTCATCATGTTAAAACGCACACGCCATAGAATTAGGAGGAAATAGGAAAGCTTTAAATACCTATTTCAATTCTTACTTCATTTATCATGAGATGACGATGAATGAGGACTTCATGTATATGTGTATACAAAATAGTTTATGAGCCGTCTGAGTGCGTTCTAGTTTAAGATCGCACGGCCGCATGTGCAATATTCCTGTGAAATGATTATTAAAGTTGTACTGTACAATAATTATACAGTTATATAAATATACCTAATCAAAACGACGTTTAACGATACAAAACCGAAGTCAGATTGTTAGGATCACATTTCGAGTGGCATCAGGAAATAGAGGCGGTTCGTGAGAATGATCTCACGACCTTCCCTGAGTTCACTTTCCAAGGGTTTGAAGGGCTCTTAATTACTACTAAGATTTGAGAACGGAGTGCGAGCTAGACAATTCCTTTATTATATGCCATATATTTATATGTAAGGTTGAAGAAACCACGTCTGAATGTAAGAATTTATGCCGTGCAGCTTTTGTTTTATTTAACAATAAGCTCGTGTATGAATTCTGTCCCATCCGATGGAAATCGAGATGCACGCAGCCTAGGATGTATGACGCTTTAACCCATTATACAGTAATTCATTGACGGAACACATAGTCAGCGAACAAGCCGAAGTACACCGGCAGCTGGACGATGCTACTTGCAAATGGACATATACAATTAGCATCGAGCATATTGGTAGATATAAAACTGTTATTATCCGTCAGTGAAGCAACGAGTAACAGTTAATTATTAATCGATAATTATAATTGGACTGTGAAAATAATATATATAATATGCATTTGTCAAGCTGCTTTAAGATGTTTATACGATTAGGTAGTATATGGCTTATGTAAAGTTGCTTACAAACACGTTGCTACTCCTCGGTACTATGTTGGTCGTGTCCATTACAGCCCAACCACACCCTTTGCACAATACACAATTTCTTCTAATATTAAATACTCTACGGCAGAAATATGTATTTGTTTGATTAATATTTGCTCCCTGTTCACTTCCGTTGCAGAGAACCCAAGCGGATCCAAGATTAAACACACAGGAAATCGATCAAATACTTAATTTAATTGATAAAAATGTTTTATGTGAAGACATGGTACGTATAACTTTATTTTATCTAACATAATAAAATATTTTTTCCTCATCGTAGGCAAAGGTCCAAATAGTACCTTTCAGTATGTAATAATGGGAATTGGAAATAGACAGAATTCAATACAATTAGTGTGCAAACATTGCGCCTTTATTTCAGCAATTGTGTTTAATTTACATAAAAATACCTTTAAGGAGTACAAGCTTAGTATTCTAAGTAGGTAATACCCAGTAATTGGCGCTGAACTGTATATTACAACTCGCCAACTACACAATTAAGTCAGTTGGAAATAAAAAGCAAACAGCAATGTTTCATGTCACTGATTTTCTAAGTTATCGAGAAAAGAAAGTTCCTAACTATAAAACAAATGTTCACGACCCGCTGAGAATATGAGTCGCACAGCCGAATTGCGCTTTCATTTGTTTCGCCGGACAGCCGCGCGGCGCGCTGCAACCGCGCAACTGAGTTACGGCGTAATTTGTTCCGCGCGGAATGCGTCGAGTGTGTTAGTGAGGATAGATGATGCTCGTTTGTCTTGCATCCTGCGAACACCCAGCTAATCTGGGAGATCAGAATATTAGCCTTTTATCTCCGACTCCGATTCTAGTTACTGAGGCGCTCCTAACCCTATGCGGTTATACATCGCCAAACATCTGTCAAATTATATCTAAGGATAAAAGGCGAACAATAATAGGACCCAAAGCGTTCAGACTTAGCCTGTCCAAGATATACTTCAACGTATCTGCGTTTGGTACAAAAAAGGATAATATTTTCATGGAAAACACTAGATCGATCATAATGTATTCTGACAATACATTCAAAGAACTCTCAGCTTTCAGAAGCTCATTGGTTTAGATGGTATAAAAAGCTAAAATTTCACTACATAACCGTTTAAAATTTTAGTTTTTGCTGATTAGGTTTTACAATACTTAGATAAACATTTTTTATTCTTCAATAAGTATCATTGGATTTGATATTAGATACAGATTCAAGCAAAGGAAGTAGATAGGGAGTACTATCTAGGATTTGATTAATTTGTTCAACTCTGTCACTGCTGCGCCCGCGTTTTTTTGCCGCCAAAATTCAAATGTTAATTAAGGTGCATTATAAACACATGTATAGATCGTCTATTTTAAAACTGAACAACCCTTCATTGTGTTTATGAACACATGCGATTGATATTTTTAGATAACACACAATGACACGCATATCGACATCGCATAATGACAACAAAGATCATTTGAGATTGCAACGTTTCCTAGAATTGCATTTATCATTTATTATATCATTATAGTTTTGTAATGAAATCTAGCCGATTATTGACATATTTTGATATACGTATGTAAGAACGACATGAAAGAAAGATAATCGAAAAGTTAACTGAAACATTGGATACCTATTATGTATACTTCAAATTAATGTGTTTACCAGAAATAGTTTCATTTAAAAATAACATACTATTGAAATGAATTAGTTCTTACAACATTAATCTATGGCATTCGAGTTTTTAGCCCCAATCAATGACTGGCTGGTTACCTGGCCGGCTACAAAACATTCATGGCAAGCAAAAAGTACAAAAAAAAATACTATGAGCGTGTACTAGTACCTGATTTAAAGCTCTTAATTTTTGCACAAAACCTTAACTGGATTCATATATCATACTTAAACCAGATATGATATCAATTAAAAAATAATATTAGTATCTCATAGATATATATTCTCATAGAATATTATTATATTACTCCTCTGCCTACCTCTTCGGGGATTACAGGCGTGGTGTTTCGTTTTTTTTTTTATTATTATTATTATCTCATAAAGGTATGTGCACACTAATGTACCGTTTCACATCCAATTTTCAGTTAGTAGCCTTATTTATACCTATGATATAAATGTTCTGTATTCAATTATTAAAATCTTAAATAATATATTCCCAATTCAGGAAAATCAATCCTAATATTGCACACGTTTTACGTATATTATAAAGGATGAATATTAAACTATTATACAGGGATGTTACAAACACCTAATGGCACCATAAATCGAGATGTCACGCGAATAGAATAGCGTGACTAACTGAGGTATACGGACGAGTGATTGTTCCATAATATACCCATTCCATTCATTATATGGTGTCATAGTCAGCATAGTGTGTAATAGGGAAAAATAGACTTGAACTCGTTGGTCTTGTTAGTTGCAATCGTGACTTCCGTTCGGGAGGTCCAGGGTTCAAATCCCAGGTCGGGCTCTATTGGTACTTTTTTAACTTGGATTTTCTAATAGTCTCGAGTCTGAATATGCGCCCGGTGTAAGGCAATAGACTGCATGACATGACGTCAAATGGCGTAACAAGTTCATGGAACTTCCAATAGAATGTAATATGTACCAAACAAACACATCGGTAAATATATAACACATAAATATGTTTGTATACAGAGAAATTACTTTAGCATTGTTCAAGAGATTTCAATGACTCGTGTTAATTATTTTGCATTTATTAAAGACAATATTCCACATTCACACCGTAAATTGTGATCTCAGAACCATCAACATCTATCTACATACGACGTCTGGGACATCCATACATAAATATATCAATGCTTTCCTCTATGCAATATTGGCATTTACAATCTATTTTGTGAGTGATATAATTCCAAATACGCAATAAATCATCCTTTTACGCAATAATTCGTACCGATCTAGATTACTAACTGAGATGAGTTCTAGACTATTGAAGCTACTGAGAAATGTCCTGGTTCTTACGTTACGTTGATATAGAATATCAAGTAGAGATATTCTTAACTGTAAAGAGTCCATGAGTTCCTTTGTCTTCCTTACATCGAGCGGCCAGCTTGCTCTTGTTACCGATGTTAAGACATGGATGCAGTCATGGAGTACTCAAGGTATTCCAGTTTCCTGACATCAGACAGTTGCTTTACGAAATTATAACTACATCGTATGTCTCATAATACATACGGTATTAACGCTTAAAAACTAATAAATCCGGCCGCAATGACATCTAAACATGGCGTTGATAACTGAACAGTTAGAAACAATAATAACTTATATGAAACTTTTATACAGCTTCGTGTTTATTTATATATTTATTTATGTACACACAGAAATGACAAAGTAAAATGGAAATGAGCAGTTGCAAATTGTTATTTGAAAAACATGTCAAAAATACGGAATAACCTAACCTATATAACAATTATTTTTTTTCTGTGCAAGACCCGACATCCGTCAATATCAAATAAGGATTGATAAGTTTAAAATAGATAATACGAATAGGTTCTGTTTGATCGACAGATTGTTAAAGTAGTGTCACTTTTTTACTAATTCCAATCAGTCAGCCGACACACGTGGGATTACAAGTTACTCCATCTTGTTGAAGTTTTGATGTCATCGTCACTTGAAGCCGCGTAATGAATAAAATAAGAATCTCAAAATAAGTAGAGAAGGGAGAAAGCAACTAGACAATGTAGGCAAGTAGTACTAAAAAAGAATTGTTGCGAGAATTTTTGAGACGAAAATAAGTATACGTAACATCACCTCTGTAATCACCGAAGAGGTAGGTAGTGTAATGTAATATACTTCCACGTTTCAACGTTTACGTCCCACTATAGAATAGGGGGTGAGCCTGTCGCCATACACCGGGCACAAGACGGAGCCACGACTAAAAATCTCAAGTAGAGAATTAAGAAAAATCTAATAGTACCACACTCGGGAAACGAGCCTGGGACCTACATACTCTGGACCTATACACATATACATAAAAAATAAAGCAAGCAAGTTAATATGGAAAATGTTAATTAACATGAGGCGTTAGCTAATATCCCTGGCAGCGTAAGGGTGAAACACCTCAATGGGCACTATAACCTTGCTGTTGAGCACTAACATTGTGTCATCGTGGGAGCATAGACCATTATCAACTTCAGCTTATGAATTTAAGTATTACATATCTTAAACATACATATTTAAAGATAAAAAAACACAACTCGTACTGTAGCTAAGTTAAATATTTTTCGATATTCCACACATTTTTGTAACCTATCTTAATTATGTAATAAGCATTAATAAAATTGTATGTACGAGTATAATGTGTCCCTATGAGGTATAGTACCATAACACTGGCAGTATTACCCCGCTGTATTATAATATAAAACAAGATAATGAATTTAACGTAACGTAACTTCACGCCTGTAATCCCCGAAGAGGTAGGCAGAGAAATGTAGAACATTCTATTAAATAATAAATTCATATTAAATTCATTAACATAGAATGTTAATGAATTTAATATAAAAAATAACACATCTCTGGTACTAATTCAGTCTGAAAATTCTGAATTCCGATGAAACAAGCGGCTTGTATGCAAAGAAAATATTATCACAGTCATCAGTGTAATTCCGCTCTTCAATAATGGTTCGCTTTTTATTAAATATAAGTTAATTATATATACTGAGAAATTTAGTGGTAACTTGTCCAGGAGTGTCGTGACAAAGAAAACTGAATATTCGCTTACCTACCACTGCAGTTTGCCTCGGCAAAGAAAATTGAAAATTAACTTACCTGTAAAACGCTATGATAAACAAATTCAACGTTCACTTGCTTAGAATCGTTGTATCAAAGAAAGTTGAGGCCTTACATGTGACCCGACAAAGAAAATTGCTCAGCTTCTCGCCAACAAACGCTGTGACGAAGAAAATTGAACAGTCACTAATATAATAGCCACCGTTTGTAAACCCCATTGTTTTCCGTTTTGACGCACACTTTTCTTTCTAGCCTCGTTCGCCTTCGCAAATATAACGTCATTAAGTTTTTGTTGGTCCCCGAACCCGAATGGCGAAATGAAATACGCAATCGTATAACAAGAGCCGTATTAAGAGTGTGCAACGGAATGATGAAACCAAGCATTTGTAAACCTCTTATAGTCCAACCCACACAATTTGAAAAGAAATCTTGCTATGATAATAATAAGGATTTTTTGAGAACGGATTGAATATGAAATATAACAGAATTAAATACTGTTTAATACTGTCGTAATAAGTCGTCTAAGGTCATTTATTTAATATTTCGTTTTATTACAATAGAGAATAAGACTGATCAAAATTGACCCGTGTGGCATAGCGGCGAAGGGTTGTACACGATATGGTAATATTATATATTTGGATCAGAGATTTTTTATTATATAAATTAATATCAACATACATTTATACATACATAATAATAGACACAGCTAGAATAAAACTCACATACATACAAACATATCTTCACGCCAGGTCCCTTACGGGGTAGGCAGAGGGCACCGACTGTCAAATAACTCTATTCTTACAGACCTGCCGCGCCTCTTCCACATTCATAAGTCTCTTCATACATGCACAATAAACAGTACCATTTACGTAATAAAGGCTATCCGTACTCCTCTTTTACAGAACCCATCATGCTAGTGTGGAGACTACCCTCATTACGAGTATCTTATGTTGAAGAGAATAGTCACTGAAATGTTCTAAATATACGACGTTAATTCTTAACATACGAGTTTCTGGAATGTTCCAAAGAACCCAAGTAAATAAGCGCTCAGCCGCTATTTACTGTAAGCCCACGGAATTTACAGCCCTCCAGTGTTTTAAGGAAACGAAAAAGAATGTTGATAGAATATATTTGTAGTAACTTTGTAGTTTCCTACAATTTAGCTTAAGCTAAGCCCATATTTCAGATACCTACCTTTGGCAGTCTACTACTAATACCGTGTGTACTAGTAGGTATATGGTTTTATACTCGTAGCTCGTATATATATATCAAATATCTCTTGTCATATATATATGTATATATACTATCTAGTCATTATCAAACACAAAGTTTGTCGTCTATAACTTAAACTCGGAATCCTGTAACGGTTTTTGCATTAACTGTTGGAGGTTCGTAAAAGAATACTACTACTACATACCTACTAGCAACAAATTATTTTGGTATGACAATTTTCTGCAGATCAAAATTACTATTAAATGTAAACTGCCTTCAAAATATTAAGGCTGGGGATCAGTTGAACCAGCTTTGCAAGGTAATTGTGGTTAAGTGAAGGAGGAAACTGTTTAACTAATTACACTTAATATAGCAGTTGGCTGGTTAAACTCACGCATTGGGCGCCTAGTCAAATATCTCTTGTCAGATTGATAGTTGCGGGTTAGCAACGACGTTGATGAAACAAGCTTGCTGTAACCTGTAACCTCCATCCAAATATATGGAGCTATGCATATAGTGGTTTCCTTTCAGAACATTGGTACGTACGTAATAATAATTGTAAAAGGAAAATATATCAAACACATAAGTAGTAAAGTTATTCCATACTATATACAAAAGTAATGGAAATTAAGTTAATTTTTATCATGTTGGATTATATTAGGATTATAACTAGATATACGAGTAATGACTTTAGTTTTTTTTTATATTTAAAGTAACATTACACCTGTGGTAACCGATAAGGTAGGCAGACAGTGTAGTGCACTCCTACGTTTCATCAGTTAGGTTTATTTTATACTTATATGCATTTAGGTTCGCTATGATATATATTTTAGAGATACCCTAATTTAACTTTCACTTTAAGAACCTTAAAAGTTTTGGAATCCCCCAAATCGATCATAATAGCGGTAATGCGAAATGTAATGTAAAGGAGAGTGAGGCGATAAAAATTGTTTCGCGCCATTGATTTTGTTGTCTATTTATATGGATATTACAAAAAGACGATCGCAAAGCATTTGTGTTCCAGACGATGCTAATTTAACATATTTTAAATATTAATATCCTAGGCTTTGTTCACGCTTCTCTCAGCACCTCTGAAATTACAAAACAAGATGGCGGAACTTCATATTTGAAATTGGAATGGGTCAGTATTAATAATGAATAATTCTACAAGTCACAACTGTCATAAGTAAAGTCCTAGCTCATAGTAAATTCCATATCGCACTAAAGTATTATACCTATAAGGATTCTCCCCAGTCCATTTGTTATGACCATGGCTTTTTTAGATCATTTGAAAATCAGATTTTTATAAAAATAGCCAACAATCATGAACTTTTGATTTTATACGGCCGAATTCATGCTCATTTCATATTTGAAAAATAGTACTTAGTAAGTATAGTTTTGGCACTTTTTATTATAATATATTTTTATACTTATTTAACATTTAATAACTTTAAAGTTTCATTAAACACGCTAATCGTCCAGCAGCAGTTAATAGTGACGCTAAAGCGATGTTTTAAAGCGATGTAATTATACGTGTTTAAATTGACCTCATTCAGTATCTACAGTTTCAACTTCAAACGTGTCGAAATAAAAAAAAATAAACACTTACAAATAAAATAAAAAGAAACGCTTTCGAAAACGTAGTAATCGTTGTGTGTTTGTACGTTATATTAGCACGTAAATACTTCAAGGGCGCTGTTAAGATTTGCCGAATGACTGGTCGCGGTAATAGCTTTACAGGCAATCAATCAACGATAGGCGGTGTGGTGTCGTTTGGCTGATGAAAACTGGGAAATATATGTAAATGTGGGACATTATTAATGGTCGCGGATCGCGCTTGGTGTTTCAACTTCGACAATTTTCTGCGGCCTACGTCAAATGACGTCACAATATATATTTTTTTATGGAACCACATTACTTGACATGAGCGAAGGAGTGCTTGAAGCCAATGAATGTACAATAATTGCAAGAATTTATGTATGTTTCAAATTCAAATTCAAATTCAAATATCA
>DWDU01004902.1:0-10390 GCA_018245575.1 Jemadia suekentonmiller | reverse complement strand
GGACGTAAACGTAACTGGTGAAACGTGGGAATGTTCTACATTCCTCTGCCTACCTCTTCGGGGATTACAGGCGTGATTTTACTTTTATTTAAGTATATATTTATATGTAGTTTATCAGCCGTCTGGTTACCATACCATAACTCTCTTGATGCGTACTTTGGGATCAGATGACCATGTGTGGAGATGTCCCAAGATATTATTATTACATAGTGTATACGATCGATTTTTTTATATTGCCGTAAGAGAAACTACACCCGTTTTTTCTGTTATCCGTTTAATTGAACAGGTGGTAAAGTTTAATTTCATTCGCAATGTTGTATGTTGGACTCGGGACTCCGATATGCAAACGGGTAATGCAGGAAGCAATGTCTATTAGCGTTTAGAGATACTACAAGTCTTGTTCAGTGCCCGTTCCTTTTTACAACTTCGATTGTTAGCGTAAACTGCGATTTCTTTTCTCGCTTAAGGGAACCGCCTTGGATGTTTGGAAATGCTTGCCAATGCGCAATCGATCCATGTATCTCCACTACTTGCTGGTGTTGGTATTGTAATATATAAACGATTTTATTTCATTGATCTATGTAAATTTTAGTATTAAAAAATAACTGTGATAGAGATACATGAATGGACTTCATAAAGAATGTTTTTTTTCCTTTATAAGACGGACATGGATCGCATATTCCTTTATAGGGTCATTCGAGTTCATGTTGATAAATAAAAAAATAGCTACTTTCGCCTTCTTGTGCTTACAGGAATTTCGAGAGTTGTATGGGACTGTTCCCTCAGGTGTTATCGTCATTTGCCTTTATGTGTGTCAGCTTGCGTAAAGCCACGGTCGCTTACATTATGGTTATAGCGACTACACCATTACCCTTTTGGGTGCTCGTGAAGAGCGGCATTGTTAACTTTAAAAACGAAGAATAGTCACGATTTTTTTTCGTGATTCTAAGTAGTTTTATATAGCTTTTTAAACTAAGTAATAATTCAAATATTTCTAATATGTATAATTAATAATTTTCATGATTATAATGATCTCCTGATTAATATTTTGTAAGGAATAGTAATTAAGAGACGATCGTAATACTTAACAGTACAAAAATATAACTTAAAGACAAATAAATCAATGCGTATTGCTACATTTTTTTACACGTAGATACCGAACAAAAACTGCTTACCACGACTCCCGGCGCAACAATCAGGTTCATTAATCACTGCACCAACAGACCAGTCAAAGGTCAAAACTAAAAATGCGGACTTAATGCTTCTAGCGTCCTCTGCTAGTTTCTTTTTGCATAAGCTAAGCATAAAAAGCAAAATCATTGATATTGAACTCAGTACACTTGGATGAATTAAAGTCTATGTCAGGTTCCTTTGTTTTTCTGACCTTTTTATCGTTCAACTCCTGAACGTGGATTTTCTCCCATCAGAAGAATTTAGCTGAGTTGTATTATTGCATTCAAATTCGCAATGTTTCGTTCGACGAAGCCCTATCATCGCGATGTAAATGACCGTAAAGCAAGGTATACATTACGAAAGCACACGTTTCGATTGCATTAGGCTTCCCCAGTGCAGTCTACATTTAGGCCCGCTATTGATCTGTTCGGAATCTCGACTACATCGCAATTAGAGGTGACTTTAAGGCCGTTAGCGACGGTAGGTTTCGTACTATTTATAACACGAATTGTAATTTTGCATAGTACAGCATTCCATTTATATTTTTTGGAAGCTTTGTGATACTGTGAATTACAAGGTGATTACAAGGGTGTTTTCTATGTGGTTACTGTATATATAGTGGAACTTTAGTACATTTAGGAACACTAATCGAACATTCTGTACTATATCAAATTGTCAGTTAGTTTCGCCGTTTTGGATACCTAATGTAATGAAGCGATTGGTCTAACCGCGAGCGCATGCCATTTTAAGAAGACGTTGATGCCATCTGCAGCGCCTTGTACGACCCGAAATAACTGTTTGATCGATGATATCGACCCAAACATCTATACTACGACTGGTTTGTTTCGATCATATCAATGCTTCACGCGCAAAGTGTGTTTATCTCTTACTTTCTTCACTCTCTTTTGCACTCAATCTTATGAGTTATACACAATATGGCCTAATATTTATTACCACTATATTCATATTATTTATTTATCACCGAATATCTTACCGAGTTTTTTAAAACTAGCCAATTGTTATTGGTGTATGGTAGGTGCCCGGGTAGATGAAACAATTACAACAGCCAATGAGGACGCTATGTGGAAGACAATATATGGTATAGTTTTAGATTATTCTTTGATACGTAACTTTAACTCATTTACTTGTAAATATTAACATGTGACGTCTATGTACATAAAATTTACAGCAGACTCGGCAATGTTCTTTTATATCTTCAAATTGTCTTTGTATCGGTAGACTCCTTTACGTAAACTGAATACGACAATGCGGTTTTAAGATTCTCGGTGTTGATGCGGCTGGCGTGTATTATAATTAGAGATGACGTTCATACGGCCCGCAGCGACAGACGTCGCTTGTACATGGCATTTGTCGTATTTTGGCACAAAACACATTACAGAAGTACTCAACTCGGAGGCAGGCTGTGGTGTTAACTGGTCATTGCGGGCCCTGAATATTAGTCTTCTACCTCAAAATTTAAATAATTATCCATTTGAGAACAGTAACGGATGCATTTCTGCTTTTGAGCACTGGGTTGAGTTGCCCGTGTTTTAGTATGGCTATATGCAAATAACACAGCGAAAAGGAAAGAGTGTTGTTAAACTGCCGCGCAATCCTAAGAAGAGTTAATTATAATACTGCAGCAGTTGTTTCTTTGCCTGGGTTTTCTTCGACATTCATCAGATTTGATCAGATCATGTAGATTTGTAATGTAAATAATTTAGCTTTAAACTCAGCCAGCCAGTGTGTAAATAAATTAAACATGACTCCGACGGAGTCTGCAGCGCGTTCCGAAATAACTGCGTGTGATCAATAATGTTGTGCCCATTTAATCATTATGCACTTCCTGTTTTATGTGCATAAATATATTTGACTGCCTCGTTGGTCGTGTTGGTTGCAAGCGCGACTACCGATCAAGAGGTCCTGGGTTCGAATCCCGGGTGGGCACTATAGAATTTTTCTAATTTAGATTTTCTAGTAGTGGCTCGGAGTCTGGATATGTGCCCGGTGCATGCCAATAGGTTCACCACCTATTCCATAGTGGGACGTAAACGTAACGGCTGAAACGTGGGAGTGTACTACACTCCTCTGCCTACCTCTTCGGGGAACGCCGGCGTGATATTAATAGATGTATCTGGAATGAAGTTCTACTAATTTCTTTTTTATATAAGTTTCTTACCAATCTGTGTCAACGTTTTTAATTCACCTGATGGATCTTGAACAGTTATCCAACGGAAACATTCTCATCCAAGACCCGATCCCCCATGTTGATACTTATCCTTGCAATTAATTAGTGATATGCCACTATGCCCGAAAGGATCCTTAATAACACATAGATGTTAAATTCTATTTTTCATGCTACTAAGTAGAGTTATCGTAAAAAAATTATAGCTCTTCCGCTATTTTATAATACATAGATAACACTAGTAGCATTTTTGAATTACGAATTGGTACGTTTCTATGAACTAAACAATTTTAAACAAGTTCTTAAATTTAAAATAAATTTAATATTTGGAAGCACTTCATGTTCCGCTGTTTTATTAAAGGTTAAAATTGACCTAACCAAGCTAAAAAGATTACAAAACTTTTTATTGATTTTATATTAACTTCCATGAAATAAATGGCATATTAATGTTAAAAAACGAACTTACAAAAGATAGGATTGCTACAAGAAATATTACGAATGCTAAACTATGACACTTTCTAGATAATAAATGTTTACTATGAGTTTGTGTGTCTTTATATCAACAACTGTTGACAATTGGAAGACATGTATGTATTTCAAGGAACACTGTAGGCACGTGTGAATTTTTCACGTACATTTACAAACACAATAAAGATTTTTCGTTTATAATTGGCAGTGCGAACAAAGCCCGTGAAAAGAGCGGGCTGCGCGAAATATTTTTGTTTACCTGCCCCTATGCCGCTGGCCGCAAACGTCCTCCATACCCATACTGTGTGTTTAAGTTTATAATTACCACTAAATGTTAATTAATATACCGTCCAAATTAGCCTTCTTTATCACTGCACCTACGTAATTCGCTACTGAACTAATATGCTGGTATCACTACGTTGGCACCATATACTTAGAATAATACGACCGTAAAAAACAAAAGTGCCGCGTCCAAAACCCGCGCTATTAACTGTTGACGTTTCGCGACATTACAGAAATTAGAACCCTCAAATGAACAATAGTGGAAAAGGGTTGTATTTCGTGTGGGTAAATTAAATGGACACATTACAATTCGTACAGTACGCAGTGCCCGAGGCGAGATCGGGCACAAAGGGGCCGAGGCGGGTTCTATTATTGAAAAGGGGTGATCAAAGCCGAACGATACGTTCCCATATATTGTAGTCCTTTTTCTATTTCTGTTTGTACAGGTGTTTTTTGAGTTCCCATTCCGAGAGCAATGTAAAGTTATTACTGCGTTGTATTGCCGTGCGTTGTACCATTCGGTATGAAAATGGTTTTAAAAATCATGAAAATGTACGGCTCCGTTTTGTTTTGTTGTTCCATTTTTAACTTCATTGTTTGTTCTCTATGTCCACGTCCATTCAATATTATTTGTATAACAAAATTCATGCCTATTCCGAATTCCAGCGAAATTCGAACTGCAGGGATTCATAGTGTAATAATGAAACTAATAATATGTACAATGTTGTTGTAAACTAATATAAAGACATGTATTTAAAAAGCTCAATTCTCATCTATGGATGGCTTTATCTATGAATAAGTATAATTAAACAGAAATAAACAAAAATATAAACAATCGGTGTGCTCGGTCGCTCAGATCGCATTACAAGAAAAGTTATGAAGAAAATTAATTGAAATCCGATATGGCACGGGTTGAGCCGCGAAAGTAATACTACTGTAAGAACAGCACTACATATGTTTTGGTTCGAAGTATGTGGTAAGAATATATATATAGACGTGAGAGGTCTTAGCGCTTTATGGTAATATGAATTTTGAAGTATTGTACGCCATGATACGAATTATAAACGCATATCTTGTGGAACTTTACTGTATACTGTAAGAAATCAGGAATAAAAAAACGTTTTTTTTTTTTTCAGGAATATTTTATTCTATAAGCATGTATTCAATCCCTGTTCAATTACGAAATGCTGTAGGTACATTAATTTTGCGCTGAAAATAATTACTATAACAAGAAAAAAATGCATTTTAAATTCCATCGATCAAGTCAACGCCGAGACACGGAAAGCATCAGCGGCGTAATATCCGAACAAACTCAAACTCCCACGAAGTTCCCACTCAATAACGTTAAAAATGAGCTCCCAAATAGCAAGAAAATTGTTTTTCCGCCCAACAACATCAGCCCGATACATTGGCAAAATGAAAAGTTTCCCTATCAGCCACTGACACATCGATTGGCGTTTACATCTTTGTAAAAGAAATTGTAACTGATCATGCAAAGCAACATGGACCTTAAGCCGATAGCCGGACGTGCGAAAAGTCACTTTTTCTAAGCCTTTGATGGAGTGGATGTTTTCGTACTGCCATCGTGCTATTGGTAAGCAATCCATCATTTATGGAAGTGTGAAAGTAACAAAGACATACGACTGGCATCAGTACGCTCCCACAGCGGACTACGTCACACGCTGGCGCACTGGACGGTGTGCGAGCTACGTCAAGTATAACACTTCTGGGAGGCTGCCGGTGAATAGATTCGCTTATTGATATCCGTGTGTAAGAGGAGCGATAGGCGATCTGAGCGGGCGTTCCGCACATGTATACAACGTGTAATTGCTTTCATTAACATGCCGAGACTCCGAACTGCGTGGAGAATGCCTCAATAATTAATCGGACATAAACGCTGATGGAAATCCGTTTACGGTCCATACTGTAGGGAAGGTATTGAACTTGTTATTTCTCAGAATTTTGCTCGGTATGTATGTACATATGTTGCCAGGTAGTAAACGGCAAGTATATAAACTTTTAATGACCACGGACAGACTCATAATAAACCATGGAAAGTTTGATTCATTTTAGCGAGTTAATTGAAGTGTGTTTCTACATTACTTTAGGTTACCAGTGCGATATCAAATATCAATTTAATTAAAATCTTATGAAGGTAGATACAGTCGATCAGGTTGGATTGTTGTACCGCAATCATATCTTTCTTCAAGAGAAGCGCAAAGATAACCGGCGATGCACTGGTCGTAAATGTCCATAGGCCAGTTTGCATATTGCCAAAAAAGAGAAAATAATTAAATACATATTAAGTATTCTTTTAACTTATTTACTATTACCCATATGTTGTTTTATAACTCCTCGTGCTGACTGCCTCGTTGGTCGTGTTGGTTGCAAGTGCGACTGCCGATCGGGAGGTCCTGGGTTTGATTCCCAGGTCGGGCACTACAAAAATGTTCTAATTTAGATTTTCTAGTAGTAGCTCGGAGTCTGGATTTGTGCCCGGTGTATGGTAATAAGAGCCTCACCACCTGTTCCATGATCCATCATACATCCCAATGTATAGCATAATTGATGAAAAGTATTCTACAATCCTCTGCCTAACTCTTTGGAAATTAAAGGTGTTTTGTTAAGTTTAAAAAGACATATAACCTGCAAAACAATCTATATTACTCAACGGGTGGAAAAGTTTAGTGTTTTTTGAAAAAAAAACAACCCCCGTAAAAGATAAACGATTTGAACTAAAAATCGATCAGGCTTTGTAGACAGTGCTTTATTATTTTTGATTTAATGGTCTTTGTTAAGTATTATTTAGTCTTAAAAATGCACGGTATCTTGTACTGAAGCCTTGAATAGCATCTATAATATGGTTTAATTTATAACAAAACCTAAAAAGATAATATCTATACAAGCAAATGCTTAATGAACTGGACCAATGAAAACGCGAATTGCCCCGCACCCTTAACAATAAAAAGAAAGCTTAGGTACATATTAATAGCGCGATACAAATGAACAATTTGAGCCGCGGCTAGATCACGGTCGACTAATTTATGTTCAATTTGAATTTTACAGTCCATAAGTAGTAAAACTTTATTATGAGTGCTAAACTGAAACTTTGGTCGCTATTTCAGCAATGAATTTTTCGTCCAATTAGTATGGAAGCTTGTGGAAGTTGCACATAGAAAGTTTGCCTCACCGTGATAGTCTTATTAGCTAATTAACAGAAACTTTTGAGGTAATTTGTCGTATTCAGCATTTTATTTAACATTTGATAAATGAGATGCATTTTGGCGCTAAGATAGGATATATGTTTTTTATTATCATTATATTAGTTCCAATATAAAATTAATATATTCAAATATTATGCACTTAGAATTAGTAATTTAACTTCTCGTCATCATAAAGACTTCAGAAAAACAATTCCATTTTGGCTATAAATATTTGTTTTATCCATGCACCCTATATAAACAAAAACTTCGCATCATTTGTTTTTACTCTAGTTCCAATATATTATTTCAGGAATACAAATATTTATGACAGTTATACGATAACATATACTACGCCTTTCTCTGAAAGTGTCTGGTTAATATTAAGTAACACTCATATTGTTTAAGATACTTCACGTGTTCGCTAAAACATTTGTTACAGGGATAAACTTGTATGTAACCAAACGGTGTCATCTTTAACTAGTTGAATAACGGGAGTTTCCACTTTGTTAACTATAACTTGGTCTTGTATAGAATTAATTATGAACAAGACAGCGCTTCTGACTTCCCTTCCAGTTTTTGGATGAGAATGTTGGAGTATATTCCAAGTGTTAAATAGTTTTATGCACTCAATAAACAGTAATAATAATCTTGTAAATAGGCACACAATTATCAAAGGTGTTTTATTCGGGTTCTTGTAAAATGAGATCTGTGCAGTGACCGTAATCTTATCGTGGTTGTAGATTGCACAGACGTGATGGGTGGCACGGTAAGCTCTTGGGTTCGATCAAAGGAAATTTTAATGTATCTGAGTGTTGGAAATAACGTGGAGCTTTTGTCCCGTTGAAACCTCACAGTTTTTAAACGTGGTCAGATACTGTAAGGGTTGACTTAACATTTGACAACCATAAGGTTGACGCTGGACTGTGAAATATTTGACCACTAAGGCCTAACCAAACATTAGTACAGAATGTTGGTATATACAAAAGGGACAAAGCTTCCTGAAGTACCGGAGGCAAATTCATGCCAGGTATTGGGATATAAAAGTGATGCATCTAGCTTAGTAGTTGGCGAAGATACCGGTTACAGACAGCCTAAAGCATCTGTCGGGAAAGACATGTCAGTATTTGATACTCTTCTTTGATTTTGTCCTTACTATTTTATTATACATATTGATAACGAGTACTCGTATTGAAACTTAGCGTAAATCTTAAAATGCTTTGTCAATAGTTTTTTTAATGCTGAGTATTTGGTTATTCTGGTCCCAAACTCACATATGTTTTACCTATCTCATAGTCGTTGCCTTTTCAGTCGATAACACAAATCTAGCCGGTCTGAATGTAAGGTGGCTCCGGAGCACTGTCTCTTACCTACACCACTTGCTGGCGGGATAAACTTCGTGTCGCCCAACTACGTCGTCATAATCCTGTTGATATACGCGAGCTACTTGTTTGCCTTAACAAGAACTAGCTCTTCTATGGAATTAGTTAGGTTTTCATACCGCGCTTGGTTTAACTTTTAACGTTCACTAAGAGATCATATGTAGTGAGGTCATAATATTGGTTAAATGTTATTTTATATTTATCATTATTATTATTGCCTGAAGATTTATCACTTGTTTGTAGCATTGTTTGTTTGCATATGATTCCCTTTCACTCCCTCTATTTGCATTTAAATGTTATAACAATCGAATAACAAGCGCGTTCTTATATTTATATCAATAAAATATTGATCCACTAATTTAAACTCCACGTCGTGAGCAAACTCCATTATTTATTCACATTAGCGATAAAACGTTAGCGAAATATTTTCAAAGGTACCTACCTAAGTTTTGTATAACAAATATGAAGAATATAATAATATAATGAAGTTTCACTTCGCTTTATTTGTACAATGAAAATTGGATACCTGCGAGTTACATGGAATGAAAGTTTTAAATGGATCCATTATAAATGTATGCAATGAATTGTTTAATATTTTTGGTATTTTTACTTGGTTTTGGGTTCAAATCCCAGATCGGGCACTATTGGATTTTTCTAACTTACATTTCAGAGCAGTGGCTCAGAGTGTGGATATGTGCCCGGTGTATGGCAATAGGCTTACCACCTATTTCATAGTGGGACGTACTCGTACCTGTTAAAACTTGGGAGTGTACTGCTCTGCCTACTTCTTCAGCGATTACAGGCGTGATGTGACGTTTACGTATTCAGTTATTATTATTCTTAAAGTTATTTTGTGTTAGAAGGTAACTCACAATGTTCTCGCAACAACAAACACACAGTCACATGCAGATGTGTATGAATTCGAGTTTACGAATTGAATGTTATATTTGGGAGGCCGCAATATAACTTTTAAATTAATGTATGACGGAGGAAGCAAGCACGAAATTGGGTTACGCTTACAGAGAGAGATAGGATCGTCAAGAGGCAAACACTTTTTCGACGTTAGAAATAAAAAAGTTAATTTGCCCAATTTTTGTTTTGTATCAACGTGTAAAAGTTCCTGGAATTTCTTGTATTAACTTCGGCTAAAATTATTCGTTTTTCACGAGAATATTTTTCTAATCTATCTCTACGTACAATTAGTGGCTATTTGCAATTGTTATGTAAGTTGTACTAAACAGGAAATGTGAGACCATGAATATCGACAACCCGAAAAACAATTAACTTTACTCAATTTTACCTCAAATGTTTAATTATTATCTGTTTCGATAACTTTATGGAAAAACCAGGAGAAACTCTGTAAGGACAAAGACATTTGCTATTCAGTGTCTCTGATAAACTCGATAAATTGTGTCAAACACCGGCATTCACTAACTCTTTGATTCCGAGTGTAATTTTTCAGCGATGATGTCGCGAGAAGTCAAACCTCAATTTCATTTGCGGCGTTGTGACAACAGAAAATAAATTTCCTAACACAATATTTTGTGTTGTTTCGCTCCCGCCCCGGCGGCGGCGAGCTGATAAACTTTTAATGCGTTTTTCACTTCGCCATAAAATATATCAATTGTCTTAATTAGCCGAAGGAGCGATAAGATTTGGTTATTCAGTTATCAAATAATTTTAAACGGTTCACAGTCATT
>DWDU01004901.1:0-10391 GCA_018245575.1 Jemadia suekentonmiller | reverse complement strand
TGTTATTGAGGTTTGAATGTCATAAATGTATCCGCGTAAACATCCGCTTACTGCTACTATTTGACCATAGCGTTGTCTGCCATTGACAGTACGAACATTGGATTGTTTTATTTCATATAGGTAACGTATTTCTAAGAAACATTTAGGTTTTTTTTTATCTATTTCTCTATTTCATTATCATCATTGACCTAAGTCCATTGCTGGATATGACCCTAAGGCAAAAATCCCTAAGCGTAGGTCTATGGGCCTTTCCTTAGGGATTTTTGCCTATAACCTTCACGTTGGGTATGCCGTTTGGGGATCGCTGACCACGGCTTTTTGAACCGCCTGCGCTGCTGCCTGATCTTCTCAATTTAAACTATATCACATCTCAATGCCTGGCGGCTGATATCCTTAAAAAGGCTTACATGGATTTCTACTTCCCTATAAATATGTAGATGTCAGTTGATTAGGCGGATTTATTAAAACGCTGTCACTGGAGACATACAGATGTGAAGCCGGTCGATCATTTGCACGACGTATTAATACGTCAGTGTCGCCCACGCGTTCCACTGATTCCCGTGTGTCCCGATAGCCGCCTCGGCGCGGGCGTGTCCCTCAGATAATACTCCAAGTGTTGGCTGATATAGCATTTTTCCTTTAATAGCTCAGGACGAGTTAAGAGTCGTGCTTCGTACAAGTGACAAAATATGATAGCAGTTAGATTGGAGTGGAAGTAATCATGCAAATCTTAACACTGATGATAATGATAAAGATTGATAATTGATCTTATACATATATGTATATCTATGTATCGATTTTTTTTCAATAATAATGGTGAAGGCGTCTATTCCTAAATGTGGGATGCATTTAGCAACCTGTTTTAAATTGTATAAAAAAAATTTGTTAACGTGTATCGACAATTTTAGTGTTAAAAATAAATACTTGGCAGGAACCTTGAATATTCTAAAGAATATATCTAACAATTGGACGTATATTGGAGCTATAATTGAAATTGATTGGGATTATTGCATAAAATAATCATCTTCCGTTATGTTTTAAGGGTCGTCATTACATGTTTTACCAGTAGATTAATTATATCTAACAATATTTTAGGACCATTCACACACGCTCAGTTTATTCCAAACTAAGAAGAATCTGTGCCATAACAATATATTTCACACTCAGACACTACAAATACATATTCTAGTCACAAATATTCTCAGTGGGAGTCGAAGTGGGAAACTTACGAATCAAAACTCTACTAACCATTGCGCATTGGACCAAAAGCCCAAGCAAGGAAAACAATTTCATTCCGCACCTATAACGCACATAATAAAACATTACAATTAACGTAAAGTATTAAAACCAGAAATAAAATTACAAACTGAAACTCAGCAGACGTTTTGGAAAAAAATGACTTGACGTCGTGGACGCACGCGAAGGAATGTCCAGTAGAGCGCGGTAGAGCGGCTAGAGTCCCCCGTAGAGAGGCACGGTGTAACGAACTTAATAACGTCTATTAGCAAGTGAATAGTAATTCAGAGCGCCCAAATTTGTGAGTTAAGGTGACGGAGGCTGTATTAAACATTTGTGTTATTAATTCTGTTGTAATTTTAATTTAATATAATATTCTATAATTACGTAACATCACGCCTGTAATACCCGGAGAGGTAGGCAGAAGAGTGTAGTACACTCCCACGTGTCAACAGTTACGTTTACGTCCCACTATGGAATAGGTGGTGAGCCTGTTGCCAAACACCGGGTACTATTCCAGACTTCGAGCGGCTACTAGAAATTTTAACAAGAAATTGTAGCGAAAAATTCAAGATTTTACTTCGAAAAATTTAATTACGAATGCATTGAATAATGCATGCATGCGTCGGCAATTGAATGAAGTTTAGTTATTATTTATACTTATATCCATCTATTATTTATATTAGTAATCATTTCCAAACTAATGGTTTTCTGTCTTTGAATAATTTTGAAAAATTTCACATGTAAGCTGTCACCGTGACAGCGGCACCGGGCCCATTACCAACTCGAGTACTCCTGAGCATATACTAATGGGCGGCATCAAATTGCCCACGTACCGCATTGGAACCGTCGTCAATCCGGAAGCTGCGCTTTAACGCTCTCCCACGGGCGGGCGGGATCAAACGCGCCGGCACTGGAGTTACCAAACGTTACGTATAATACAGGACTGTCCTTATTTGTGTCAGTTGAAACTTCTGAGCCGCTTTTTTCTTGTATTATATACTAAAGGTACCAATTAATGTATTATATTTCTAATTTATCTGTGCATTGTATAAACTTATCAACGCCTGTATGTTGCGTAAAAATAATAATTTAACTACAACAATGTACTCATTAAGTATATTTATGTAGTGTATAATCAATATAAGGTATTTTAATTTTACCATCATAATCTTTATGAAACCAACGGACGTTGCTTTAAGGAGTATTACACATTGTTAGCCACTGCTAACACCAGGACATTCCTGGTATGTATCCTAAATGTGGTATCTCTACATGTGGATGACGAGTCAGGTCGATACATTGGAGTGAATTACATGTTTATTCTGTGAGAATTTCTCGATATGACGTTTCTCGGCCGCCATTTTGAATTAGATTTGAAATACGCGATGTATTGCATCAAAAACATTTTTTTTTATTTTAACTTTTGTCAGACAAAGTATATCGTAACATACAATGCATTATATATTGACGTTTGTAACATAGAATATATGATGTTAGATGCCATGTAATTGCCACACACCGGTCATAAATCTAGACTCCGAGCCGTCACTAAGTTTTTACTAGAAAATCTAAGTTACAAAAACCAAATAGTACCTGACCCGGAATATGAGCCCAGGACCTCTCGATCGGCAGCCAACAGCCACTAGATCAACTGGGCAGTACTTTTTAAACAAACTTTTAAAAGTCACATCGACGAGTACGTACAAAATTTGTAACTAGACATTTTGCAATACTGAAAGTTGAAATAGTTAATGAAATGACTGCATGCGTTTGCTTGGTACAACACATACCACGAATGTAGAAAGCTTCGTTACGCAACACTTTCCGTGGAGCGAGGTGTGGCGCTACCTTTAAGATGAGTCAGCGACAAGTGTGCCGCGACCTTTTGAGAATTCTTCATTTAATATTTTAAAGGCTTATACGCATGCCACCGACTTCCAATTTTAGAAAATATTTACATGTATCTACTTTACTTAATATAATATAAGGCATAGCGTACACCAAATCATGATATATAAAACTCATAAAATATTAACACATTTTTTATCAATTAGTTTTATATACATCCATAGAAGCCCAAAACAAACACACCATGTTCTGTGGTAACCAGACAACTGATATAATACATATACATATATATTTCTGAATCATGTAAAAATCTACATTACTCGGCCTACCTCTTCGAGAATTACAGGTGTGATGATACGTTATAAATAATTGTAAAATTACTGCACAATAAGTTTGTTTCGTATATTAAAATACAACAAAATATAAAAAAGTTTTTACACATTAGTAAGCCTAGCTTATGCATTTTATAACGACTCACAAATACAGAAGGGAACGAGAAAATTGTATTGATATTGTAAGTGTTCGACAAGAAACCTGATTATAGCTGAAAACGTAATTTGTGATCGAACATTCGTGTGTATATTGACCGTAACTGAAACTGCGATTGGAAACAATTATCACGAATTTCCCACACACTGCCGGAACCTGTATGTAACCAGACAGCATTTGAACTACGCTATATACATTAACGCTTAAACGTCCCATCCTGACAGGAGACCCATGTTACAGCAGTGCTACAAACATGTGCTTGTCACACAATTTTGTACTGGTTGGAAAACGAACTGGCGACTCTGGCTCAACAGTCAGGCTCACTACCCACTAGACCGACCGGCCCGCCAATACAATTACTATTTCGAGTTTATTCATATTTCAACATTATTATTATACTAAATTCCACAAAGCTATGTTACGGAAAACGACAAAGCGTACGGGAGCGTTTCATTATACGCAAATAATAATCATTTATGCATTCTTGCTCCGGTTTCCACTTCCAACAACCCGCTATGAATTAATTCAATGTCCCGCGACATATCGATCGCCGTGATAAATACCAAATACCAAATATAAAATACCAGATAGCCCCACCAATTCATACTTTGTGCCTTTCAAACGTGTAAAGCACTTGTCTCAGAGTAAACGCAATAATATAAAACGTAGACATCGTCATGTCGATAACTCTCCCCTGAGTTGTTAAGCCTTAACATTTTTTTTAGTTTTATCCTTAACATTTATAGCGTTCTATTCGTTCCGTGTTTCAAAATTGAAAAAACTAATGTACATGAAACGAAAACAGTCGTACCTTTAAAGGGGGCGATGAATGTAAAATAAATTACTTGGGACTATAAGGATTAAGTGATTTGTCACTCAATTCTCTCTGCCTACACCGTAAGGGTTTGATAATTTTATTAAGATTGTATCGTAATAGTAATATTATTTATAAAATTGTGTTTAAATATCGTATTTGAATTGTTTGACTGCCTCGTTGGTCGTGTTGGTTGCAAGTACGACTGCCGATCGGAAGCTCCTGGGTTCGATTCCCGGGTTGGACACTACTAAAATTTTCTAATATAGATTTTCTAGTAGTGGCTTGGAGTCTGGATATGTACCCAATGCATGGCATCAGGCTCACCACCCATTCCATAGTGGGACGTAAACGTAACCAGTGAAACGTGGGAATGTTCTACATTCCTCTGCCTACCTCTTCGGGCATTACAGGCGTGATGTTACGTTTTTGTTACGTATTTCAATTCTGTTGTTTTACTGTAGTTTAATAGCCACTTGCGAAGGTTTGTATTAGCGACAGAGGACATGCTTGTTTATGAATAAATTGAATAATAATAGAAACAAACATGTTGATCTCTCTCTCTCTCTCTCTGTCATACAATGAGTTTTCTTACCAAAATATATAAATAAAACTTAACTTTCATAATTAAAACGTAGGTTCTTTTTTTTATTAATATAACTATAATTAATTATAACTTAAACGATATTTCGCTTACCTCACTGTCCGCTAATGTGTTAAGATCAGGCCAGTGGCCAGTGCTGACCAGTAATTATAATTCAATCGAAATGTTTATGAATTTACGGGCGCGGGCGTCGAACTGGTCGCAATCTGGCCAAGGCGACCCACACTACATCTGCTAGCGTTCGCGATGCCATATACACACATACGAAAATGGATTTAATGTGCTCATACAATTTACATTTTGAATAATTGTTGGGCTGTCGGTCCGGCGGTTAATGAATCTCGTTTCTGAGCAGTAGGCTGTTGGTTCGATTTTTGTTCTAGATAAGTAATTGTGTGTTGAGTTACTGATATGAATTTTGTCTTCGTGTATAACGGTTGGGAATGAAAACCGAACTCTTATCGGTTTCCGAGTTGGCGTATATTCAAACACATCACAATCAATTTAATATAATTCAATGAAAAATAAAAGTAAAGCGCTTAAAAGGTCAATAAAAATACGTCGCTAATAATGAACTTGAGGTAAATATTTTCCGTGAAACCTTTATGTAAATATGAATTTTCGCTATTGTATAATAACCTGTATAGTGACTTGTATTTGACTCGATTACGTCTAAGTTGCTACGATTTGAACTGAGATATTTTCATATTGAATTTATTTGATTGTAAGAGTTTGAAAGCCCTAACCCTTCTAGTTTTGGGAGGAGACCAGTATCCAGCATTGAATCATTAAAGGGATTAGAAACGATGATGATGATAATTTTAAAAAATATCTCACGGTAGTTTTAAAATTATATCGAAAAATGTAATTTTTTATTCTAGATAGATATTCTCTACAAAATTAGTCACATTTAATTTATTTCTAAATACATATATAACAATAAATAATGAGAAACTTAAACACAAAACGAACATGCATCACGCCAACGTCTGCTCTACATGGGACTCGAACCTACACCGCCCCGCTCAGCAAACCGCTAATTGGCGGGCGCGAACTCAATCATAAATGTTGATTTAAATCAATTAGTTAAACGTTATCTTAGTTCAGTAGATGTATTGAAAAAGGAAAAATAAAGCTACGGAGAATCTGGATAGGATTGTATCTTAATGATGCTATTTAATGGACAGCGACGCAGACGCTCCAGCGTCATACCAAATGATACTATAATACACCTTTGGCTCCTTTTCAGCGCATCAACATTTCTCGTCGCAAAAAGGTCACGTGAGTAATTATTTTTTTCCTCAACCGCGTGTAGGGTTGTCACCTCTCTGGTTGTTTTCTCAGTGCATTTATTCTTCCTGATATCATTATTCTAATACATTGGTTAAATTCTTCAGGCTACCTGATCTGCTAACGTGTACTTGGCAAGCGTAGTCGTATCAATTCTTTTTATCCTTAGAAGATACTTGTATTCAACGGTGTTACGGTTAAATTAATGATGATAATCACCCAGAATATGAAATTTTTGTCGTGGCATTTGAGACCGCCGTATGCTCGTTTGCTATTTTTTCGCATAAAACAGCCTCACATTTACGTAATGAATGAGTATATATACTTCACAAAAAGTGCTATACAATATAAAATATACAACTATAAAAAGCGTTAATTTTTAACCGGTTATATTTACATTCCAGTATCGAATAGGGGTGAGCCTTTTGCCATTATCATTATCAGTCTATTGCAGTCCACTACTAGACATAGGCCTCCCTTGAGGGATCATGTCTTTAATCCCCACGTTGGACATGCGGGTTGAGGATCGTAGAGATATCCGTCAGTCGATATTGCCATACACCGGGGACAAATCCAGACTCTGATCTATTATAAATATTTTCAACCCCTCTTATTTTTCCTTACTGTCATAGATGTCTAATCCTATCCCTTTAAATTTTAATCGTCATATGTTTTTAATATGGAAAACTAGAAGGTAGCAGCCCTAACAGCGCGTGTGTTGACAATAAAACACTAATTCTGTTCTCATTTAACTACCATTAAAGTGCGCTTGCTCTAGTCGCGGCGGAATTCGCGAACACTCGTAAACACGTCTTAACTCTTAACGTGTCATGTGTTCGTTTTGTTTGTGTTCTGCTAAGCTCAACGCTCATTTCAATGGTCTCTTCATAAAATTACTACTCTTAACACATCACTAAGATTAATAACATGTATTTTTTAATGTAATACCAATATAGTCTCAGCCGCGACCTCGCTGCAATCGGCGGGAGCTCGTGAAGAAGGACCTCGTGTAGGTCTGAAAATAGTCGGGCCATCACGGAAAAACAAATGCGAGTCAAGCCGGCTTATACGTATAATAATATCAATTTAATAATAACCAATGTAAACTGCTTCGTTGGTCGTGTTGGTTGCAAGGACAATTACCGATCGGGAGCTCGTTGGGTCAAATCACTACTGGATTTTTCTAATTTAGATTTTTTAATTGTGGCTCGGAGTCTGGAAATATGCCCCGTGTATGGCAATAGGTTCACCGCCTATTCCATAGCCAGACGTAAACGTTACTGGTGACATGTGGGAGTGTTCTACATTCCTCTGCCTACTTCTTTGGTGATTACAGGCCTGATATTACGATTAATTTAATTTAAAAAATTTAAACGTATAAAAATAATTTTTCTCCAGTTTTCGACCCTTTATAATAAGCCTTAACGGTCCCATTTTCCTAAATAATGGATACGAAACGATTACACTTGTATTTATAAATATTTATGTACAGTTTTATAAAGGAAACTTCTTAACCACTGATGAACTGAACGGGTGAAAACAAAATGAATTTGCATCGCTACTCACCACAATATTCAATGCACGTTGGCTTCCGGATATACAAAAGAAATGCACACAGACGCATCTCTCCGAATAAAAATAAGTTTCGTTCGGAAATTACAATTTCACATTCCAGAATTAATTTAACCCAAAAACGTCTCGTTGCCAGTCGGTTCACGTTGGCACCGCGCCGCACTTGACATGTTTATTGGCACCAACAAACAGTGGAGAATCCGTCATTTTAAAATATTCAACTTCAACAATATTCACGGTGCGTTTTTAAATTTATTATATCTTAGTGTACGACAAAGCACGTTGAGCGACTTTGAGCTGGTGGACTAGCCGCACGGTTTCATGCCGAGACCTATTCGCCGCGAGACTGATGCTAGGCTGTCCAGTATTTGTTGAAGCTCAGCTCCAGCGGCTCCACCACCAAGACTACGTCGGCTGCGAATGGCAAATGTGAGATGTAGTCGCCATTTATACTTATGCTCATACCTCTCCAGTGCAGCGTCTTAAAAATGTGTTCCAATGCGCTTAGGAAGTCTCGGCTAAAGGCTGCAAGCAGTAGCTGGATGCGACAAGCCAAGGATAGGGCGCTATGGCGCTCTTTGGGGGAGGCCTATATCCAGCAGTGGGCTGAGATAGGCTGATGATGATGATTAAACATAAACGTAACATCACGCCTATTATCCTCGAAGAGGTAGGCAGAGGAGTGTAGTATACTCCCACGTTTCACCAGTTACGTTCACGTCCCACTATGGAATAGGTTGTGAGCCTATGGCTGTCCACCGGACACAAATCCAGACTCCGAGCCACTATTAGAAAATCTGAATTAGAAATATTCTATAGTGCTCGACCCGGGAATCGAACCCAGGACCTCTCGATCGGCAGTCGCGCATTAAACGAACACGACCAACGAGGCACTCAACTGCATATGTTATGAAGTATACAAAGTACAAAATAAATTTAAAATTAAATTATTTGTGTTTTTAAACTGTAAATTAAGCAATAATCATTATTATTAACAATCATTATTCATTATGAAAGTTTTTTATGAACAGTTAAAATGAATATATTCTGAAAAAAATATATACGACGTATTCGAAATGCGAAGACTGCTTGATATTCACGTTGCTACGTTCAAAATACGATCTGGATTTATTCATTCCCAGAAACTCGAATTGAAATGCAAACTGTTTTATTCTTTGTATAGTATATAAACAATATGTATAATATGTACAAATACATAATGAAAGCTAATGTTATCGTTCATAGACTTTGGCATCACCGTCGGTTTTTGCAAACACAACGCATAACTAAATGTTGGTTGACATCTAATATCAAGATATATTTAACAGTTGCTAGATGTACAGTAACTAATAATTTTATATCACGACCGTATTCACCGAAGAGATAGGCAGAGCAGTGTAGTACACTCCCACGTTTCACCAGTTAGTCTTACTTCCCATCATGCTATATGTAATGATCCTATTGCCATACACAAACTCGGACTCCGATCCACAAATAGAAAATTTAACTAGAAGGATCCAGTGTTCATACAAATCTTTCCTACGTGAGTTAAACTGGTACATCATTTTTAATCGTATATATTTGGACGTTTCACTATAAGCCTTGGTTTGCTTTGTTTTTAGGTAAACGTCTAAAAGCACACGAGAGTTTAAATATAAATAATTCAATCAATAAAGTTTAATAAGGCTCTGTACTTAACTGAAGATTCGTTAATACCAATAGAATGATATAATATTACGATTTAAATAAACATAAATTGACGTTTAGACGTTTACTGATTAATGACTGCCCACTTAGTTCGGTGTTTACCGACTCTGACCACTGAGTCGGAGGTAGTTGGTTTGATTCCCAGCCAGGACATATATATTATATAAGTATATATATAGAGATTTATGTATATCGTTTATCAGCTGTCTAGTCAGTAATACAGGCTTTAGTTCATTTGGGTCAAGACGTACGTGGGTGGAAAGTTCCATGTAATTATTAATACTTGCTACAGGAGGGAAAATGCCAGATAACGGTTTTTATATTCGCTCTCGCTTTTAAACCTGTATGTCACAAGGCGAGATTAAGCTCATATGAGCAGATATTTATGTCCCATCAGAGAAGTATGCGAGGATTGACCGGTGACCTTTATGGAAGCTTATCTATGGCCGACCTTCGTTTAAGCGCGATGACCACCGGAGATCGCTGCGGGCTATTAAAATAATTTATCACGGCTACGAATACTACGTATGGCGTATAATTACTGTGAAATATTGCTACAATTTCGGTGTCAAGGGTCTTTAGTAGAACGGCGTCATTAATTTTGGTGATAAAATCTCGTCTAAATTGTCGATTTGGGGAAAAATTTGTACATATTTTACTTAAATATTAATACGCACAGAAAGATTAATATTAACAGATTAATGTCTAACAGACTAGGTTGTATTAGCCTTATGAGAGTCGTTAATAATTAAAATCACGACAAAAAAAAAAGTAACATCACGCCTGTAATCCCCGAAGAGGTAGGCAGAGGAGTGTAGAACACTCCCA
>DWDU01004900.1:0-10391 GCA_018245575.1 Jemadia suekentonmiller | reverse complement strand
TTCTGCCTGCATATACAGTTCTAATTGCGAATTTATGTCGACATTAGTGATTTCTCTTTCACTTTTGACATTATCTAAAAAGCTTAATAACCTGCTATAAGTCTGAAATTTGTGTCTGGGGTTTTTAGAGGACGCAGATCCAATGCCCGACAGTACTTTCTTTTTTTGTCGTGCATAAGTGTCCTTTATATTTCGCCATCGGCTCTTGCAAGCGTCAGCTGTAAGAACAATTAACATATTATTTATTTCAAGTATTATTATTATTTTGAATATTGTAGTAAATATAATTGTGTACAGTCTCATTAAAGTATTAATTAGTGTTTTAGCGCTTTAAATAAAGTGGTAGTGGCATCTGTTGACAGATAAAATTAAACACCACAGTTTACACATACACAGCGAAGATGTCGCTGACGCGGCGTAGCAACATACGTCAAGCGACCAGCGCTTGAAACAAGTATTGAAGTGTCAGTCAACTCGACTTAAAACCTCAAAACAAAACAATGTTCGTTTTTAATGATTGTATTCCAATTAATATGAATAAATATGTTTGTAAAGTTACCTCGTATGTTTATATAGAAGTTAATAGTATAATGATAAACATTAGACTCACGATTTTTATTCAATTGTGCTCCAATTTCCCGCCAAACATTTTCTCTAAAAATTACATTTTTATAAGTTGCATTGGAATTGTCGTAAAGACAAGGATATGCCCCCACTAAACTGATTAGGTCCTCTTCTTCTTGAGATGAAAAGCTATCCATTTTGAACAATATTGTGCACAAATTAACAATATTCACAAGGTAAAGCCGCGCGGCCTATGCGGCCATACTTGTTATGACGCGTCACAGCGCCGCGGCTGCGCCGTTCGGAAAGGGAAATCGACGCGTGACGCACACCGCAAGCCGCAGGCCGCTAACTGGGAAGTAGGGTTACTGCCTCGCGATTTTTTTTTACACTGTCCTACTTTAGTAAAAACGAATGGACACTAAAATAAAATGTGTGCTAACTTCATTTATTACAGTTTATATTTTAGGCATATTGCGCTTACTCCTTATCTCCTTCCCTGGTGCTGGAAGTGAAGTACATAAGAATCATGTTACATAAGTTTACTTCTCATGTCCTATAACTGAGTAACATGTTAAGCCCAATCATACAAATCATACATAAATTCTACAAAAACGGTAAAATACCTATATTTGAATCATTTTATTGAAACGTACTTTTAACTCTTAATATTGAAGTTAAGGACATATCATAAAATCTTATTAGTATACACTTTTAGGTTAATCACAAGGTCATGCTACATTACGTAGACTTTTCATTTTATAGCCAATCACGCGTATGGGAGAGTCAGGACAGAAGTAATGCCTTTTATTATTTTTATGGTAACCCTACTTGAATTCCCCAGTATTGTGTCTTCTCGAACCTCTCACTTATTTACTGAGTAGAAGAGCGAGATGGAGTGACGAATTGTAATTCATTGATGAATTACTGTTATAATACAACAATATTTTCTGTAAATTATTTAGAAATGTTCATAAAAATGATTTAATATGTTATATGTGAAATGGACAATAAAAAAAAAAGTTAATACCAGGATTTAGCACCAAAAGTGCCGAAGTATTATTACACTTGGTACACAGTTAATATATTTTAACAAAATCTAAATTAATACTCCATTACTGTTTGTAATACATAGTTATACAATGTTCATATCATAAGTTGGTTGCAAGTGCGACTCCGAATCTAGAGGCCCCGGAATTAAATCCCGGGTCGGGCTCTATTCGATTTATCTAAGCAAGATTTTCTTGTACTGCCTCGGGGTCTGAAATGTTTCCAGTGTATGGCAACAGGCTCACAATCTATTCCATGGTGGAACGTAAACGTAAAAGGTTATACTTGGAAGTGTACTGCAGTCCTCTGCCTACCTTTTCGAGAATAACAGGCGTGTTGTTACGTTAAATATCTTAAAACAACACCATACTTGACCGTCTAGTCCCAAAGATTCAAGCTCGAAGAGAGCCTGTGACTTGGTAACCGGACGGCTGATACATTTTTAGTACCCAGACACAACTAATATTTTCCTCTTCATCCAAATATTTGGCCGGGGTGGGAATCGAATCCATAACTCCCGACTTAGCAGTCAGGTTAACTATTCACCAACATAGCGATGTACCTGTCAACAACATATACGATGGTTTCCGGGCAAAACATTATTCAAAGAGACAACATGTGGCCATAGACAACCCTGACGGTACCGTCCTGGCCCGGACAAAGGCGGAATGTGTTCCTTCCGCAAGATTTAGGGCCCTACCAGGATGTCTTAAATCGCGGCTCTCCGGCTGGACCGACGCATAGTTTATCTACATCCTCGTAATACTTGGCGATTGTCTATTAAAGACCACCTGTGCCCTAATCCCGTCTGGATTAATGACTTTAATATCTTCTTGTATTGGACAATTAATTTTAATTTCCGTATTATTATAACAATATTTTAAACAATGAAGTAACTCTGTCTATTTTAATTTTTTAGCAAAACTACTAGGATTGATTTGAATGTGATTTTTTGTAGGGATTAAGTACCGTCAATGGTACGACGTATTTTTTAGTATTTTACAGTACCACTATAACAATAACGCTTTTTTGAATTCTAGTTTTGAAAAATCTGTTAAAGTAATTTTATTTACGTTTAGGAAAGAAATAAGTATAGTTCATAAAAGGAGCTGCAAAAGTTAGTATGTATAATAGTTAGTATGTATAGTAATACATATGTATTACTGTTTCTTAGGTAACGTAAAATCAGACCTTTAATTCCCGACCAGGTAGGCAGAGAAGTGTAGTAGACTCCCACGTCACACCAGTTACATTTACGTCCCACTATAGAACAGGACGTGAGTCGATTGTCATACAATGAACGCAAATCAGGACTCCGAGCTACTATTGGACATTTTAAGTCCAAAAAATCCAATACTACCTAACCGACTCGGTAATCGAACGCACGACCTATTGTTCTGCAGTCGTGCTTGCAACAGCTCGACTAACAAAGTAGGTAAGGAATATAACATATTGTAACAGTTACATTTTTGAGGTAATTATTACCTACTTTTAATAAAATGTCTAAGAAGTAGCGATTTGTGAATTTGTTCTACGTTCGATGTAAAATTGACTTGGACGTATGTGGTCGGTAAGTCAGCACTTGCCATCGCTGCGGCATTAGGCTCATGGACACCATGATTGTGTGATGTATACACTAATATCATGTATGGTAAAATCCATGTATTCACCAATAACAATAATATTTACTTTGTTTAGTGAATGTATTACGTGAAATAAATACATATGTACATAGGAATATATAAATAGTGGTAAATATTGCGTCTTGTTATTAATTTGAAATCGAGCCTATCATGCGTGGATTGAATTGTTTACATGACGAGTGCAAATTAATTTCGTCATTCGGGATTACTAGCGTTAATAATAATTAATACCCGCAAGTATTTCCCCTGCGGTAATTACTGGGGCAAGAGCAGGCCAGTGTTAAAACAAAAACATGTTAATCATCACTATGATGATCAGCCGTTTTATGCTTCCACTGTTGGAGACGAGTCTCTTAACCGAACGAGAAGGGTTGAGGCCATAGTCTGCCACGCTGGCCAAATGTGTTGACAGACTTTACACACCTTAGATAACAAGGTACAAAGAATACCTAATATTAAAAAAGTTGCAGGCAGAAAATATATATGGTAAACCGAGGATAGACCACGATAGAGAAAATTAACGGAGTCTTACGCTCTGCAGTGGTCTGACACAGGCGATTGTAATAATGCAACGATGGGATAGGCAGCGGTAATCACAGGAGATATTTGATCAAACTTCAAATACAATTAACGCGTCAGTTAGGTTATGTGAAGATGTTCAGTGGGTTATGATTAAATGTACGTACATACTGCATTTACATACATAATTTATTCCATACATTTATATATATAGGTTTATAGGTAATGTGTCTCATATGCAAGTGATTAAAAATTATTTTGAACATTTTAGAGTCTAAAATTTTCGCTAAAAACTATTGGGATCGGAGTGGTTTTGTTTCACGTTTTTCAAGATATTTCGTTATATAATTTTTAAACATTTCTGACAACTATATTTACATTTGTCTATATATCTGAAATTATAAACATGACAGCAATGAGGTTTTTTTTAATAATTATGACACACTATATAAGTTGGATATCACAATCAACGAATTTTAAATTATTGAAGTAGATTGTGGGCTAAGACAAAGTAATAGTAAATAATAAACTTTATAGTGTAGTTTTCATTAGTAAGAGAAGTGAATAGTGTGGTTTACTACTTTTTCACTCGCAGTTAAAATGACTGTAATGTGACGAACAGCTGGTAATTAGGCAGATTATTTTCTGTAATATTTTTTATCTGTCCATTGTGTTTATATTATAGCTATGCACCGTTCTGGTTTCCATCATACAGTTACATCCATAACGCGTGGGACTGCGGAAGATGTCGCGTGTGGGGCTAGTGATTTACCGATAACTATCGAGAAAAGTTAAACCATGTCTATACGTTTATTTTGCTTTTATTTTTTATATTCATACACAGTTGGATTTGTAAAACAACGAATTTTATCATTGCAATGAGTTGTACTTATTTAAAAAACGTAAAGTGTTGATTTTAAAAATAAAAGACTTGCTAATTTACGGAAATTTTTAAAAAAGTTTCCAGCTGATGAGTTCTATATTTTTTCTTAATTTTTTATTCATAACGTAAACTGTCTATTGTTTCTCTTTCAAATACATATTGTAATTAAAGATTGTCGATATATGACAATCATTTTTCTGTTTTGCGCGTCACTAGTCTCATCAAGTTTTTCGACAAGCTGCCGAGTGCGCTGATGCCACTCGCGGTATAAAAAACTATTGTTCGTTGTGGGAACTGGAGAATACTAGAGATTTGCCACCTGTCTCCGGCACCTTGCTTTCGCACCACTTCAGTCACTAGTACTATACCTCTGACAATATTATTAAGCGTTTTACTTAATACTTACATATCAGTTGCAAACCGGCGAACTTGTGTGTAATATTATTATTGATTCTGAATCGCATTTAAATCTCTTTTTATCGATGAATGCTATGCTACTAATCAGTATGATAATAATTTTAAAATACGAATTGTCCTATTAAGTAACAATAATCATGTGATAAAACATGCGGATTAGAGTCGCCGCAGTACCTGTTTCCAACGAATAGCAATTCTTGTCAAAAAAAATGTTTTTTGATCTGTACAATGTGGTTAAATTGCGGTCTGAATAGTATATTAACATACTGAGATGTACCATTTGGGTAATTTTGTTAACAATCATATTTCCACAGTTTTGTTCCTACTTAACACTAAATTGTATTGTTCTTAGTTCTTAACTGATACTGACTGACATTAATAGACTTGTCTATACTTCTGTTCGGGTTAGGTCAAATGGTTCGAGCGGCAGGAGCCACTCATTCGCTATTAACACCATTAACACCATACAAGACCGCAATAATACTTATGTTAATAAAAAGTTAGTCTTATAGTTTATATATCACGTATAAATTTTTATGACGTTTCGGCTACACGAGATAAGCCACAGATATAACATAGTTATGTCATGTATGCCTTGGGGAATGGGCGAATGAAGAACAAAAATTTAAACATAGTACCATGGCATTGCAATTAAAAATAATGCCCGTTTAAGTCATGAACAACTTCCGATTGTCCTCTTCGAATCGGAATTGGGATCTGAAAAAAGCGTGAGGGTGTGGGAACTGGGGGCAGATGCGCGGGCCGCGCCGGATCTTGTCCATGTGGCGCCGACCTGCCAGTGCTGGGATGGAATGCATTTATTTCGTTTTGTCCATTGTTGTAAGCTGCAATTTGCTTTCTATTTCGTGTTTCTGGTTTTTCGTGGTTCTAATTGTTGGGTTTTCGTGAGAATGTTTTAAGTAAAATACGGAATAATTTGTTTTTATAATTCAGAATAAATATATTATGTTATTTTAAAGTACTGATAATAGAATATTTGTAGTGGTTTAAGTTTAAAGAAATTATATAGATAGGACACCGTCTTTGGAAACTACGTTAATTTTAATACAAACAGTCGGAGCGATAGCACGAAAATGGAGAAAAATGAGTCCGAGTTTTATTTACTATGATATCACGACGCCAAAGAACCGAACTCAAAGAACACCATGCATAAATTTTCCTTCAAAATCCTGCTTAGCTGCGAGTATGTACATATGTAGGTACATTGAAACCCCACAGTGTGAACTTCAAACAACACGCTGTTTATGAACCACCCTTGGCTCGTGGCGATGCCATTCATTGAAACACGAGCTCGTAAACTCACCAGTCCAAACAACTAGCGGTGTAAAATTAGCTTACTTTCAATAGGCGTTGGTCCCCAGCGTTGCTTCACGCCGCGATCAGAATTGAACAAACACTGTCCGTTTAGGACCATCGACATTTTTGTATTCTCACATATACAATACAAAGTATACTATTCTACTGTATTATGAATAGAATAGAATACTATGTATTGGTGATATGTCATCATTTCAAGCCCTTATTATCGTTCTTTTGTTGGACACAGGTCTCCGTTCAGAATGATAGAGGTTAAGTCCATAGCTTGACACGTTTCTTTGTGCGGAATAGTAGACTTCACTCGCCTTCTTGTTACAGAACATTACGGAGAAATCTCTCCACATGAAGAAATGTCTCCACAAGAAATGTCTCCACATGTATCTTTCTTTATTTTTCCATTAGTCTATAGTTTTTATCTTTGTTTATTGTTCCATTAGTTTAATACGGTTCCAGTTTAATGTATGTATGTATTTTATATTATAGTATCTAATAGAGGCGATAAGTAGACATTCATTTGTCAAATACTGTTCGACTTGGATGCGTTCTGTTCTACTTTAAATGCGTATGTCCTAGGACGTCGAGTGTAGTGGCTAGACAGAGGCGACTGGCGCGAGCGCTCCGCCGCGTGTGAAGAGGGCGCAGTTCCCCGAAACATTGTTACCCCTTCGCTCGTTTCCGGCGCCGCTTCCTGTCGCGCAATGTCAAGTTCCTCGGCGGCACGCGCGCCCACAGGAGCTGTACACCTTCCTAGGAAACAACTTGTATGCTCCCTGTCAATACAATACAATATGTTTTGCTTCTAAAATAAGTAACATTTACATAATAAAACACAGTAATAAAACACAGTTCTACACTCCTCTGCCTACCTCTTCGGGGATTACAGGCGTGATGTTACGTTTTTAAACACAGTAATATGCAATGTATTGCACTACTTCAACAGTAAAGACGTGTACGTCTTTACGATTTAAGTAGTGATTTCTTCCAGACAGCAGGAAAACAATTCAAGAAAAAAATGGAGTGTGTAGAGTTTAGGAAATCAAGATTAAGACGTAAGACAACATATAACAACACTTAATGAAAATATGTAAGCTTACAAAATTTAATTTAATATTATTAAAATTACAAAACGATACTTACTGATTGGGTTCGTCAAGTGTGACCAGGTTGTGGGCGAGGGACGTGAAGGGAGCGGGTCTCGGCCACGGAGAAGGGCCTGAGAAGTACAGGGCCACACACGGCGTTTACGACATTCCCGCCCACGCCCACTGGTGGGCGACGAACATTCTAACTATTTTATGTAATCCGCCGTTTTTACTGTATATGTATTTGACATACAGCTTGCTTGAATATCTGAGAACAAATCAACATCGCGACCATCATTATCAGCCTATTGTAGCATACTGCTGGACGCAGGCATCCGCTGAGGGGTGATACCCAGAACTAATACAATGATTTAAAGTTAAACAATCTATAACCGTTGGGTATTGGTAAGTGAAAATATGCATGACAATAGGCTCACCACCTACTCCATAGTGGGACGTAAACGTAACTGGTGAACCGTAGGAGTGTACTACACTCCTCTGCCTACCTCTTCAGGGATTACAGGCGTGATGTTACGTTTTTTTTTTTTTTTTTTTAACTTACAGCAATGTAAAAACATTGATTACTTTACACGATAAACTTGTTTAATATGTATAATTAACGTATATATTGCAATGTTATTGACCTAATACCGTCGAATGTAACAGCGGCCCGCGAAGGCGTCTCTGCCGGCAGCCCCAACAGTGTTTAGCAAGAGAACGTTAAACATGGTTATTTTTCTATGCAAGGCTGGCGGTGGGCGGCGCCCACGGCGGCTGGTGATCAGCTGAACTATTGCGCAATGAGTCGATTGGAGTCTGACTTGTAATATATTATTTTACATTTTAATTGACTATATCACAATGTCACAATGAATAATAATATCTGTTCGGGCAAAAAAACATAGGTTATCTCAAACTTTAAATTCCCAGTAGCGCTTAATTCGGCTTTCTGTCCGGTGTATGACATAAGGCGCATCGCCTTTCAATGGGACGTCTAATATAGCTCATGAAAAGCGACAGTACTACACTCCTCTGGCTAATCTTTTGTGGAGATATAGGCGTGATGTTATATTATTAACTCACATATTATATTATTTATTCACTTATATTATTTATTCTCATGGTTATGTATGTGCGTTAAGGTTGAATATGCCTTGTGAAAGAAAACACCTTGAGAAGTCCTGCACTGTTTAGAATGTTCCTAGGACTGTTTAGAATGTTCTCTAAGGGGTGTGAAAGCTGCCAATCTGTAGTTAGCCAGCACGGCAGGGCACGGCACGCCAGTCTTAATCCATCACAGTTAGAGATGTGATCCGAGCCCAACAGTGGACCGATCGTAGGGATGATGACGATGGTTATGACAGTAATAGATAATTATCACCCTAGTACAATTATTGCATTGCCATTATGAAGCAATTTAAAGAGTTACTCGAAAATACTAAGTAAAGTACGTAACATCACGCCTGTAAACCCCTAAGAAGTAGGCAGAGAAATGTAGTAGGTAACTACGCTCTTGCTTTTCACCAGTGACGTTTACATTCCACTATAGGATAGGTGGTGAGCCTATAGCCATATACCTACGAGTACTGGGCACATTTCCAGACTCCGAGCCACAACTAGAAAATCTAAATTAGAATTATCCAGAAGTTCCGGACCTGCCAATTGACAGTCGCGCTTGCAACCAACTCGACAAGCAGTCAAGTACTAAGCAAAGTTACAACTCAATATGACCTTTTTTCTAGCTACCAGCAATCACTGCTACTGTAGTTTCTTTTGAAGTGTGCTCACTTTTTTGTTACTTTAAGGAAAAAAAACCAACATGAACGTTTAATTAAAAAGCAATCATTTGTTCCATGTACAAGTAGTTAAAGGTAAAAGGGCTATTGAAGGCCGCGAGAGAACGGGGGCGCAGTGAGGACGGCGACGTGCCAAATATGGCTGTCAGCGACTCGTGTTAAGAGTAACGACAGTGATGGAAATAAAATTATTGACGTCGTTATTCATTTCTCCGAGGTGGTAGCCATTTTTAATTTTTTTACAGGTCACGGGCAAAATACGTGGCCAGTGAAATAAAAGTCTTTCGAAAAACGATGTTTTGTGATGTTACGCGATGTTTTTATTACGAACGCTGATCCCTCATTTTGATTTCGATTGTTCACGTAACATCACGCCTGTAATCCCCGAAGAGGTAGGCAGAAGAATACAGTACCTACAGGCCCATGTTTCACCAATTACGTTTACGTCCCAATCCATCTTGATATATTCTAATTGAGGTATTCAATACATGCGCTATCCGGAACTAAAGTCAAGTACCTACCTATGTTATTTTTCTCAGTATCTGTTACATTAGTAATAACTATAACGCAATGAAGTCGTGACACTTGCGGTGGCCGGGAGTCGAACCCGACACCGTTCTCACACTTGTTCTACGTAAGTAACCCGATGAGCTTGTTATTTTGTTATAAGATATATGTCACAAAGATTGTGTGAAGCTGACCACTAAGACGAATGTGTTATTAAGCAGAAGTAACTAGGCCACTTATGTAATCTGTACTTGCCTGAGATATGCGCAACGGATAAGCAAGACAAATGTTATACGATGCAAATAAAAGAATAAAAATAAGACAGTAATAAGGAAAAATATGCTTTAATGTAGTTATAACGTACTGAAAATTACTGTAATCACTACAGACGCTATATCCGACAGATCTCGACGAGGACAAGTAACACAAATTACGCTACGTTATTTTTGTTCTGTATCGTCACAAACGTAACATGATGCCTGTAATCCCTGAAGAGGTAGGTAGAGGAGTGTAGTACACTCCCACGTTTCACCAGTTACGTTTGCGTCCCACTATGGAGTAGGTGGTGAGCCTATTGCCATGCATCGGGCAC
>DWDU01004899.1:0-10391 GCA_018245575.1 Jemadia suekentonmiller | reverse complement strand
GCGACTCGGCAAGCGTAGTGTAGGACCCCCTTCGGCCAGGTGGGATGACGATCTCTCATAGCTGGATGTGGCAAGCCATGGACAGGCGCTCTTTGGGTGAGGCCCTTGCCCAACAGTGGACTGACACAGGCTGATGATGATAATACATCACTGTTTTATTGTAGTTCTGATTTTGTCCTCTGTATATTATCTAGCGATACATATATTGGGAAGTCACCACAGGCACTTTATCCTAAAGTCGACAGAGCCTGTGCTATGGTGACTAGCTGGTTGATGAACTACTGTGACATGATGCCAGTAGTCCCTGAAGAGGTAGGTAGAGGAGTGTAGCACACAAACCACCAGTTACGTTTACGTCCCCCTATGGAATAGGTGGTGAGCTTATTGCCATGCATCAGGCGCATATCCAGACCCCGAGCCACTACTGTATATTTTTATATGGACAACAGTTGAAACCCTTCTCATTCTGAGATCTATATCAAAGAATAGATAGATATAAGGCAACATATAGTGATGATAATAGATACTTTTTACACACAAAGATTAAATCATATTTGTCATACAAATATGTTCCGAGGTAGGAATCTAACCCACAGCCCTTAGGTCAGCAGTCAGGCTTACTAACCACTGCATCAACGAGCCAGTCAATACTAAAACAATGCCTCTCCCCGATTCTCGAATGCTCAAACATTCAAAACTCACTTTACCTCTTGCACACTTCCAGGAACAGAGTTGGTGGAGCTACTCCTCGACCCCGAAGACTGGTTTCCATCGGAGCCGTACCGAATGATATTCAGCCGCAAGAAGAACCCCAAGTGGAAAAACTTTCCCTACCAGTGTGAACACTGCTTCAAGGTAATCCTATCTGGATCCAGTCTTCTCATAATCACCATCAATTTGAAACCGGATCATGTCTTTATCAATCTTTTAAGGAGTCAGTTTTTAATGACAAATATGTATATATTGTACTGTACATCAAAGTATGTAAGAGATACAGGAAAATGTAGTGTGGAAGGTAAGAAAGGCGGATTTTTCTCACTCTCTCTTGTCTAGGCAGTCTTTTGTAGAATAAGATATAAAAATATAAGATGTAGTGTGATGTACAGAAATGTCTTGAAAATATTGTATAGTAGTGTATATTTATTTAATCATTGATAATAATATTATTATCCTTAGGTTGGGTATAGGTATATGTAGGAATCAGTCTTACCGACAAATACAAGTATGACAGAGCACATCAGTTGCATCACGGGAGTGTACTACACTTCCCTGCCTGTCTGTTCGGAGAATAAAGGCGTGAAGAAAAAAACCGTTATAAAGACATAAGACTCGACTACCGTTCTGAAGGTCCTGGGTTCAAATCCCGTGTCAGACACTATCACTTTTTTTATTATAGTTTGCCTAGTAGTGTCTCGGAGTCTGGATATGTGCCCGGTGTATGGTAATAAAGCCTATTCCATAGTGGGATGTAAACGTAACTGGTGAAACGTGGGAGTGTTCTACACACTGCCTACCCGCAGGGCTACCGCGTGGCGTCCACGCTGCTGGCGCACGCGGCGGAGCGGCACGGGGCGCTGCCGCGCGCGCTGGCCGTGCCGTGCCCGTGCTGCCCGCACGTGTCCGCGCGCCGCAAGGCACACAAGCGCCACCTGGCCGCGCACGAGGGCAAGCGCCACCGCATCTTCTGCCCCTACTGCCTGCCCGCGCGTGAGTCCCGCTCGCATTGCTGCATGCACTGTCGGCCCGCCTGGACCGCTGCGGCGCACTGGCATTAAACCTTCTCACGCTATGAGGAGACCGGTCTTTAGTAATTACAAAAGTGTTGGTATATGATGATACTTCCAAGCTACATTCCCTTGGATCAGATTATATGTAAAGTGGTTTCCTGTATATTTATTTGTATCCAGCTCTGCCTGGGACTTCGTAACAGTCGATATTGCCATGATGCAGTTTTTCCCACTTGATTCTGTGGGGATTCCGGGATAAAAAGTAGGCTGTATGCTGCTCTACAGCCTCTATCTTCAAGTAAATGTTGATTTAAAATCAGTTCAGCTATTCCAGAGATTAGCCGGAACAATCAGGAAATCAGACAACCGGCAATTTCAAAAAATATTGTTCTTATTTTAGTACACACATACATATCTTCATGCCAGGTCCCTCACGGTGTAGGCAAGGAGCACCTAGTGCCCAGCATCTATATCGTTACAAACCTGCCACACATCACCATTCATCGCTTTATTCATACATTCACAAGTTTGTTTTAACATTGTATTTCTAAGACTGAGATACAATGTTAACTCATTGCAATAACTTATGATTACCATTGATATATTTCTTTATCCCCCAGCCGACCCATCGGAGCCCTACGTGAAGGAATCAATCAAGTACCCCTTCGACAAGTATCCACAGTACTGGTACGCGTCCGAGGAGTCTCTGAGACTGCACAAGAAACGGAAGCACCCGTACGCGGCAATGTTTAACCACGGGTGGCGCGGCGGCTGGGGCGACGCGCTGCCTAACAGCTAATGTAGTATGTAAGTCATACTTAGGATAGTGCTTTAGAACATTCTAGACAACATAGGGGCCTTATATAAATTACATCATAACATTATAGGTTTTTCATGATTTTTCCACCTCTCCTTTGTCCTTGGCTCAGGTGGTAACCCGTTTGAGTTTATTTCTGGTGTCTCCAACAACCGTCTGTGATCTCAAATGTTTTGCAATATTATCGTGCTGTCACATGGACACTGAAATGTTTTAAAAAGCTAATGAATGTTTAGTAACACTAACACATTTCTTATCTACTGAATATTGTCTTGTAAGAATATTTTATGGTGTTCTTACTGTTTGCGACAAAATGATAACCATACAAATGTTTCAAGTACATATTAAAATGGCACACTGGCAGTGTAAAAAAACAATTTTAATATGGTCTTAAAGAAAATTAACCCTTATCGCTTCTATCACAATGTAACACTTATAGTTCCATCCTCTCCCCGCCCTTAGTGTGACGTAATTTGTAAATGACCCCTAATTGGTAATAATTAATACCCAACTGGCAACATTAGTTAATGTACAGAATTGTATTATTTATGAACGTGTGATTTTCGATGCATTTTTATGACATTGACAAGACTAGTGCTTATCACGTGGAGATGCGTCTAGTTTTTAAATAATATGGTTACAATAGTTTTTGTAAGAATGTTTCAGACAGACATGAGTGGATTTAGCAATAGTGTCCATCGAGGGAATTTAAAAAATATATATTTTTTAATACAATGTGGTCGGCTTTACACGTGAAAAGAATATATTAATATTGTTTTAGCCTCCAATTAATTATTAATAGTTTTGACAACATCAAGTTATCTAAGCTAGTGATATCATTGTAAATTTTAGCAGATTTGTGTCTTTATTGAGGAGGTTTACAGATTTACTATAAGAGTTGGAATGATATTGAGCACTGATATATAAGAGAATAAAATATTTTTTAAAATAATCTTTTAAATTAGTGCAAACTATACTTAATATCTGAGTGGCCTTTAATACTCGTGTCATAAGTTGTGCCCAAAAGTTGTACACGGTTTACAACAGATGGCGCTGAAGCCAATTTTTCAACAATGAACAATATGGCGGCTTATTGAATAATAAAACATATTTTTATTTAAATAAAAATAGACAGATAATACTTTGCTAAGACCTTGCTAAGATATGATATACTTGATGAGTAGAAAACTACGCCTTGAGACTAATGCATAAGACTAAAAGCGTAAAGATATTAGATATAGTTAAATTAAAATCTTGACATGGACTGTCGCACTCGCACTTATCGAGTTTCGTATGAACACGAAAGAGACAGAGATAGGCATTACTTTTAAGACAAGCGATCATCGTGGAATGAAAATAATTTATTATTTTAATAAAATAATGCGCGCTTGTATCACGACTCCTTGTCGTTGACGTCTCGATTTAATCGCTTTATGGTCGAGAATTGTAGAAAATAATTTAATGGCGATGACAACTTCAGTTCTTGCCATAAAAATATAGTAGACAGAGCAGGCGAGCTATAAGCGTGTATGGAAGTGAAAATGTCTCGTTGATGGAAAGAGACGGAAGATACATTTGGTATATGTGTAATCATATCTGATTCTGCTTCATCAGTAATTGACGTGTGAAGTTGTTGGCGGATAATATAATTTAAAGAGAGAAGCGAGTACCAAATTCATTCTCTTTCCCTCTATCGACGATACGACTATGATTGGCTTGTCTGCTCTATGCATAAAATATCTCTGTGGCCCAATCGTTTTAATCAATATTAGAATTGCCAAATGTAAATTTCAAAAAGTAGTATTTGAAGTTGGAGAATCCTAACAATTCATTTTTTAAAAAGTAGCCAGATACGGGGGCCCTGTCAAATTTATGAGTAGTGAAAATAGATCAAAGTAAATTTTAAGTGACAATAATAATAATGTTTTTAACAAAGGTATTTTTGTTATAAAATAGACCCATTTAGTAACAAACCGATTGTAACGCGTGGATCGGAGAACGGGCTCGTGAATTTTAAAATATGAAGGCGCTTTGAAGACTTAGAATGCTGTTTAAAAATTATCCAAGACATTCCGGGACACTACAAAAAACAGGACGTGTTCCGCGAAAACAGGACGCTTGGCCACTCTGATGTAGAGACATACGCTAATTAGTATCATTCGAGGTTTAAAACTTTACTGCGGCTTTAAATGATAAGCCTGAATTTAAATGATTCTTATGATGTAATTATTGACTGTCCAATTGCCTTAAGTCTGAAAGTCTGACCTGTGAAGCCTCTGCCCAGCTGTGGACTGGGACAGGTTCAGATGATGAAGAGAAGTCTGACATAAAAAATGTCTACGTTTCTTATTGTAGCATTTCTTTCCATCGTGGCTAAATAAAGAGTCATTTGTCTATAACACCATGTTACAGCCATTTATGGGTTGTTTATGGTCGACATCTATTGTCTATGTCGAGCTATGGTGACCATTAGGATCGAAATAAATCAAATCGTTAAATAGTTGATAATAGACTCACCACCTGTTCCATATTGGGGTGTGAATCTTTCTGGTGAAACATGGGAGTGTACTGCACATCTCTGGCCTACCTCTTCGCGGATTACAGGCGTGATCTTACGTTATTAAATATTTACATGAAGATATAATACCTTCAATACCTAATGTTTTCAACGGTACCTATGATCAGGGGTAGCAAGTTATCCATGCCCTATAGGATTACCACCCTTCCTGATAGAGGAAGGCTCATTACATCCCACCCAAAGCTTTCCATATTGGACTGCTTAGTGAAGTTATATATTACTTTTAATTTTAGTTCATGTGTAAATATAAATATATATCTATTATATATATATAGCATATTTTGATTCCACCCAATAGTAGTTTGAGTTAAGACTTCAGCAATGAATGTAATCTTCAGTATTAATCTTGTTAGTTTTAGAAGTTTTTTTATAAGTTTTTTTTGTTTGACATAATTGTATCATATAATTTTTAATTTTTATGCTGTATAAGTTATGTTACGTTCGTGCCCCGTCTGCGCCGGACAATGGCTTCAGTTTTGACAGTTGACAGCTGTCAAATGTCATCTGTCAAATAGAATATGTCGGAGTGAAGTAGATTTAATAATAGGTACTCATTGTAGTGAAATTTTAGATGCAGCTGAGAGATTTAATATTATCACAGAGTGTTCAGTGGAGAGGTTATCTATTGGAATTATGTAAAGAACATTGACAACAGAGGCCACAGTATTGCCCAATGAAATTTGAATAGTATTACAGACTAATATCAGTACAGAGCATGCACACCATTTAATAGAGCTTGATTTGTATAATAATATAATTAACCTCAACACAGTAGATCATGTATATAGAGTTATATATAAATTAATATCAGTGCAGAGTCTACAATTACATAAAGTGTGATTTAAATCATATATAAACAGACTAACGTCAACACAGAGTAGTTTTGGTAATGAAATATATATACTTTAACTGTGTTAGTATGAAATAATCTTATTTCAACTGGCTTCATGGATGAGTATATTTTGAAATATCCCCATGTCTCCTTCCAACCATTTTAGATAATAATAAAATGACGCCTTTGGCCAGTGTGTAATATTGTGTAAAGTATAAATATTTTTGGATAATATTTACAAATTTACTATCAATGGAGTTTTTAGTGTGCATTAACTCGCAATAACTTGTCTATTTATGTATAAAATGATAATAATTTATGTAATCACCATCTTCGTATCTAATGTATAATGGTATAAATAAAATTATGACATTTACATGTTGTAATTGAAATGTCTGCTAATAGCTAGTAATCTGGATATGTGCCCGGTGTATGGCAATAGGCTAACCACCTATTCAATACTGGGACATAAACGTAACTGGTGAATCATGGGAGTGTACTACGCTCTGCCTACCTCTTCGGGGATTATAGGCGTAATGTAACATTTTTTTCGTTGTGCATCGATAATTAACTGACGTGAGAATATATTTGTGACAAAGTGGATGTTGTCTGAGCTGTTATAAAGTGCAAAATAATATTACAATTGCAACATAGGCTTTTCTAACGAAACTCAATGAGTCCTTCATTCCACTGGCCGGCCCAATGGGAAGGACTAGAAGTGGAAAGGACGACGAAAACGACTCGCTCGTGTGGAAATCAAATAAAAAATGATAAATGAATGGCAATATTCACTATGACCAGACATCAAGAATTATTGACTGTTTGTTTGATTTAAATATTAGAATAAATAATGTAACTACAAGTTTTGAGGCAATACAAAGGATACCATATGGGACGACAGCACTTGCTAACCTCACTACGAGAAGTGATAGCGTAGTGTTTCAAAACGGGACAAATTCTGGCGCGCATTTCCATACAAAATTAGCGTTTTAATGTTCAGTATCACTCGTTATAACGGTGAAGGAAAACCGTGAGGAAAAACTGCGCGCGTTTTGTTAAAAGAAATTAATTGAAAAATGACAACGCTTTGAATGATTTCCATTTTCCCGCGCTTTCCTCTCCGACCGTTGACAGCTGACGTTTTGGGCGTTAATGTTGTCAGCTCGGAATCTTTTGCCACTAATTGGGGAACGCAATAAAAGTACGGAAATACTGCCATGTTTTTCGGCTGTTAAGATTTTGTTGTTAAACGTCGTGCGAAGTTTTTAAATTTAAACAGATCGTTATGACAGTGTTGCCATAGGAATGACCCTGTGAAACTATTACTATTATTAATAGTTATCACAGTCATGTATTTATTTATATTCGTGTATATTTTGTAATCGATTTTTCCCAATTTGTATTTTTGTTTTATTTTAAACAATAATCTTGTATTAATTATGAATGAAATGTGCCTTGTACATTTATATATGAAAAAATTTTTATGTTCTACATTCCTTATAAATAAATGATTGGTATATTAAACCAAAAATTCAATGATTTTGTGTGGAATATTTTACAAGGAGAGTTATTTTAATAACATTTGATTGCTTTTTTTTAATTCAATAATGATATATCGATTATTGTCTTTTTCGCTGCCGTCCAATGACACAGTGGTGTCGCATGTCACAATACGTCATCTGTGAAATTACGAAGACCATAGATAGTAAGTTTCTTCACGAATGAAATTAATTTTTTGATATATTGAATGGTCGACTTAACGCAATGATAATGTTATGGATCCCGTTTTATTTTTCCAGTCTTTATGAGTGCGTTTTCTGCAAGATTAGGTATCACATTCTGTGTTAGGGCGTTGAGGGGTTTTGGGTCGCGCGGGTTTTGCGCGGATTAGCATGCCATAATATTTTATTGATGGAAAAATTGAAATAATCTAGACAATTTTGTTATTGTTTTCGGACTATTGTCAAATCGAATAAACGAATTGTCTGTTTGTAACATGTTTCTCGTGTATAATGTTATGTGGGTTTTTATACACCACGAAAATGAAAAGCTGTACAATCAATTGTCACAAGATTGTCTGTCAAGTCAGCTATAGTTAGTTCATTGTACGTTATGCGACACGCGTTTTGGCAGATCGCAACATTGTATTGTTAACTGTTATGTTTCACTTAAGGGTCCCGATACTATTGGTTTTTAATGAGTTTAAATTTTCATTAGTCTTCTCGATAGTTGATCGTGAGTGATCAGGTACCGTGGTGAAAGGATTAGTCGCAATGTCCAGGGTGCGCCAGGCACTGTATGTTCGTAGTTGATCAGACATAGTCGCCGCTCGGGGAGGCTCCTTTCATGCGTCCCATTTTTTATTAATTTTTTCATTAGTGACTCGTAGACTATATGTGCCCGGTGTATAGCAATTAGCTACCCCTTCGGGGATTACAGGCGTTATTAAATTAATGTATTACGAAATGCTTGGTGGGTATAGCAATTTGATACTTATCATTCGTTTGTTACTTTAATTAATAAATTTAATTTAATTAACTTTACTGAATGCAGACGATAGGAATGGAGTTTTGTCAGGACGGTAGCGGGTGGAAATTGTTAATTCGCCCAACCCTATGGAATATAGGTGTGACGACTTGTATGTATAAAGTTACGAATAAGACAACTCTGAATGCGGATAAGACAGATATAGGATTTGAATGGGAATTGAAGACATGTTTCGTCCACTATGTATCAGGTAGAACCAGAGCAAAGGTGGGGGATGACAACGCGATGACGTCACTTGTTCGCTCCCACGTGCGCGGGTATTTAATAAATATGATGTGGCAACACTGTTCAGTAGAACTTTCTGTTTGATATTTTAAATTATTTGCTAACAACTGTGACTTAACGAATTTGATGCCCTCTCTCATCTGAATGACACGAGAGTGTTCCCAATTTGAATAAATTTAAAAATCCCACCAAATCCCTAGTATTGCCTTCCTGGAAATCTGGTATTTTAGTGAATTTTTTTTCAACATTTTTTTACTATTGACGACTTACTATCATGAAAAGTTTTAATAGCTGCAAAAAATCTTATATGCGAAAGGACTACAAAGCGGGGTAAATAGGTAATCTCCAGGCAAGCGTACTCAATCTTACAATAACTTGTATTACAAGAAATGTCTCATAATTAATTCCTACGAACACATCTAGAATGTTCCATGACTTCAGTGTTGCCACATTGTATCAGCGGAATTACTGTATTGCCAATGTGTCGTTGAAATATAAGATTTCGTTAGCATATAAGTAGGGTATATATATATTTTTTTTTAATGTAAATATAACATAACTGCCTTAGTAATAACACAGACGTACAAATTAATTATATCAGTATTTTCTCTATATTTTCTGTGTAATTCCAATGCATTTAATATTACATAATCACAGTGGAGACCAAAACGTTAAACAGTATTATGAACTTATTGTAAGAGTGTCTGAGGTCGAGTCCCGGGGATCTTGCAGTTTGGTGTATATGAAGAAATATTATATCACGCCGCCAGACCACATCTCTTATGTGATAGGCTGAGAGTGACAAACATCTTTACATAGCTAATGTGTTCCTACTTTAAGAACTCTGTTGATCTTCATGTTTTGGATGATTCTGTCTCGTCTATAAGATATTTGGCACTATTTTTGGTTAATTTTTTTTATAAACACTAGAAGTCGAGTCCGGGCTTGATCCAAAACCTGACACTTATCCAAGACTTATTTTAATACTCCAGTATTTTATATAGATGAGTAAATGTTAGTAGTATGTAATCGTAAATCAACTTATATGTCCTTTTTGTATATAGATGTTTTTTTAAAGAAATAATTTCGTTTTATTTATTGTGTCAGTCATATTTTTTTGTAAGGTGGTGGTTTTCGAGTTGCTGTTTTCTGAAAAAATCCATAGAAAAAAAAAGAATATCCATAGAAAAAAAAAGAATATCCATAGAAAAAAATAGAATATCCATAGAAAAAAATCCATAAAATAAAACTTTAAGATTACCCTAGTCTAGTCGTGTCTCAGACAGAGCTATCTCACCTGAATGATACGAAAGTGGAATCCTACTTTGAATTAAAAAAAATATGAATATTTGGCACTTTGTGCTCTCTGCCTACTCCGCAAGGGACCTGGCGTGAGATATGTATGTATGTAGTATGTATGTAGTGGCAAATTAGTATTTTTTTTACTATTTTTCCTATTGGGGACTTGTTTTAAAGTATTTATTCTCAGAAAGATTATACGTTACTAAAATGAGAAAAATATTTATATTTAACATATAATATATACAATATATATATCGACTGCCTCGTTGGCCGTGTTGGTTGCAACTGCGACTGCCGATCGGGAGGTCCTGGGTTCGATTCCCGGGTCGGGCACTACTAAAATTTTCTAATTTAGATTTTCTA
>DWDU01004898.1:0-10392 GCA_018245575.1 Jemadia suekentonmiller | reverse complement strand
GTGCCCGACCCGGGAATCGAACCCAGGACCTCCCGATCGGCAGTCGCACTTGCAACCAACACGACCAACGAGGCATATTGTTTATTTGATAATAAAATTAATTTCTGCATCTAACTGTTAAAATTGACAAACGGTCTTGGTAAGACTGGAGGCAGTCCAGAGTGTTTTCGCTTTAAGAAATGCGTGACAAGAATGATTGGTCGCGGGAGGGATTTCAGTCGTTATTTTTCTGACTTATCATCGAGGGATGAGAGCTGAAGCCGCGAACTACCAAAGAGGAAGGAGGATCATCATCTAAACAAATAGCAAGCGTAATCGCCGCCTGTAATGCCCGAAGAGGTAGGCAAAGGAGTGCAGTAGGTACACTCCCACGTTTCACCAGTTACGTTTACGCAAATAGCAGGAAATATTAAAAATGTGAAAAAAGAGGAAATAGAAAAAGCACCTCAGCTTTAAAAGGATAGACACATTTGGGACTTGGAGCTTGGAGCTACCTACCTACCCCTCAAAGAACCTAGTGCGATTATATAAGAATAATAATCAATGATTATAGATATTAACACGTCATCTTCGTGGCTCCAACGAACGAGTATCTACTGTACAAAGACCAACAGGTTATAAAAAGAAAAGTATAAATATTACGAGTAAGTCAATAGGGCTGCTACATCATAATTTTACATTAATATGCTACATAAATATTTCAGAGCCGTAACAATTAGCTATGATTTTTTTATTTAAATTACGTTTTTCATATGTAAATTTTTATTAAATGGTATTGCAGCAAGTAGTTTTGTTGTTATTGTGCAGTAATGGTGCGTTCACAGTAAGCGGCTTTAATGAAAGGTGCACTTGCGCGGACTGCCGCCTGGCGCGGTTCTTCTGAATATTTACGCGATCACCACAATACTAATTTTGTTAATTGTCAATTACTAATGTATACGTACATCTCCAAAGACCGAATTCTTCAGTTCCATTGCGATGTGTCGACACTAACATTCACGCGGTAACAGATCCGCACCATTCTATACAATATCCAACGTAATGTTTTCAATAAGCATTCGATATATTCCTAAACCAATGATCTCCATAAAACATACTAATATCTCTTAAGCGACCGACCCTCTTATGATACTCAGCTGGGTAGCCCTCGTGACACTGCGGGTACTTTCATTACTATACACAAACTTCCTACTGACGAGTCGGTCTGCAACTCACAAATACTTGCAACACGTTTAAATCAACTTAGCACTTGCGAGGAATGCGCTTGTCCTGTAGCCCACTGGCTCCGCCTGCCAATGCCTACCGCTCTCGCCGTCACAGCGACAGTTATTCGCTATAGTGTACGTCATCATAGCAGGGTATCCAGTTAACTTCTGCGAGTTATACACCTATACTCAATCAACATCGTGGAATGTGCTCCAGGCTTGCCTCACTTGTTCGTTCCGGCCCCGAGAGGTTATGGAGTTGCAGGCACTGTCACGGTATCCCGCAATTCACACTCAATCCCAAACTCCGAAGTCTAAGCTATGGCTAACTCTCAACTGAAACGAAACAATACAGGTAGGCGGCCAATTTGCGAATTTAATCTTACTTAATACAATCTTAATGGGCCTTCAGAACATTAAAACATTCGTACATTATAAAGTTATCGCTTAATTAAAATGGACATAGAATACGCATTTTCAGGCACATTTTATATGACAGATAATAAAAATCCATACATACATATACTCGTATAATTTGTCAGCATAATATTGTATCAAAACTTTTTATATACGTACGTACCTACACATTGTACATATTAAATCGTGCGTACCTACCCGGAACACGCATCAGTACATCGATTATAACCCAAATATTCGTAACATTCAAAGTATCAATATATTAATGAAATACGTTGTTAAACATTACTTACAAAAACGTGAGTGATAACCTGTGCGCTAAATATAGATATACTAGCTGACCCGGCGAACTCCGTACCGCCTATTCAAGTTTTTTTTTTCCAAAAGTTACTAAAGACATCAGTGCTCAATCTCGACAGGCAGGTAGATGCATGAAATAGGCATGTATAGTCCTCGTCCCTGTCCCCGTTCCCGTCCCCATCCCCGTCCCCGTCCCTGTGCCAGTGCCTGTCCCTGTTTGATAAAACCTAACCTATCTTTAATTTTTTTCGTTGTTTTTGATCAGTTTTCGCCCAGGTATAGAACTATTAATTTACTAAAATGGCAATTAAAAAATAGGGGTTGATCGTAGAAGGGTAAAAATTTAAGGTTGTATGTATTTTTGAACGCTGTATCATAAAAAAATACAAACAAAAAAAGTTGTCCAAACAATAACAAAATAATGTTGGGGGTGGCCAACCCTTATCATTTAGGGGTATGAAAAATAGATGTTGACCAATTCTCAGACCTACCCAATATGCCCACAAAATTTCATGAGAATCGGTCGAGCCGTTTCGGAGGAGTTCAATCACGCGCACCGTGACACGAGAATTTTATATAAGGAGATATGTATACACTAGCACTACACCGCGGTTTCACCCGCATATTATTTAAAAAAGTCACAGGTATATAACTTACAATTAGAGTACTTCAGCAACACAACAATACCTTTAGTCATATTTTTCTATTTTCAAGAATTTTTTCATTTATACATATAATAAAATTGCAACTGATCGCTGTCTACATGGCAAATACACTCGTATTTAAAATTCATTTAACTATTACGCCAACGCCACGCATATAAATCATTTTGATCATGCTTTTTCTTCCCACCTACTTTACAAGTGTCAATACTACAGACTCTAAGATTTGTAGCATTATTAAGGAAGCCTATAGCATTTCTCATGAACCTTACTACAACATACAAAAAGAACAGATAGCTTAAAAGATACCTAAGTGTACGTCTTGAATTCTTAATTTCTTATAAGCCTTTAAGACGACCTGAAAACAGCCCCGAAAGGTACCTATAAATATCAATTAGCTGATAGTACCTATTCAATAAATAAAATATACACTGATTACGCGATAAATCTCAACAAACATGATTCATTGGCGAACCTACCTTCCATTTACTTTTACAGGTTTAAAACCTTTGACGTCCGTATTAGGTACATGAAATTTCTAGAGTCGTGTACGAGAGACTGAACCACGTAAATTGAGCGCGACATAACTTTTCGTGAATAAAATCTCATGTCCACGTACACTTCAGTCAGCGTGAACTTTAAATGTTCCTCATTCGTGCCACATGGTGCAGTAGGTACTACCGTTTTTCTGTAGTTGCGGAAACTACTATTACACCGTAGAAAGCCATATAAGTAATTGCAACCAAGCGTTAGGTTTTCAATATCTAGTATTGCCTTAAAAAAATGCTTATTGTTAGAAAAATCAAATAGTAATCATCACGGACGTCGAACCCAGGACCTCATGATTAACAATTGCGCTTGCAACTGTTGATCAGAGACTGTCTATCAAAGACACAGTGACAGAAGCTAGCACTTACGGTAATCGAATACCTAAAGAACAGGCCAGCCTAATAAGTATACGTTGATATCTCTATGAAATCAGTTGAAATAACTCACATTTTTTGTTTGCCTAGCACAAGTCCAAACAAAACAAATACGACATACGACAAACAGCTGACTGCAGTACCTTACAATACAAGCTTTCAAGGATTGACAGAATCATATACAAGTTACAGCATGATTCATTTTACTGCAATAACAGCAACGATATTTAGCTGTCGCAATGTTTAAATCGAAACTCCTGTATTTGATAATTTGCATACGATACGTCAATAATACGTTTTGGCAGGCGGCGACAATTGACATCTCGAACTTGTTTAATATACGGGAGATGTTCCCTTCAGACCATAACACATTGCGCTAATATTTTAGCATTTACATTGTATATCGGTCTATAGATGTAAGTGATGAAGGAGACCGAAATCTATCCTATCAATCTTGAGCAAATAGGTCAATAGGTATATGGAGAATTCAGAAGTCTACGAAACCGGCGTGTGTGTATAGAGTCATGGATGTAGGTGAGACACGTCAGATCTGTCTTTACAGACCTTAGGTGTCTATCTTTATAGAGATATTTGCCATTCAGCGCTCTTTGCCTGCCCCGTCAGAATGTTAGCAAGACGATATAATAGTAGATAGACATTTCCTTTTTTATAAGGTTCTACACTCACAACTGTATTTTCACCTGCCTCTGACCGCTCGGGACGTCCCGATATCATATCAGCCTATTCCCGTCCACTGCTGGACATAGACCTCTCCCATAGCACGCCACCGAGCTCGATCTTCACCTTTGCATCCAACCGTTGCCAGCCAACTGGCGTTTATCGTTACTCCATCTAGCCGGAGGACGTGTTACGCTACATTAGCCAATCTAAATCCCCATGATCCCAATCCTAATGTCGAGGGGATGTCAATGAAGGAATTTCAGTAGGTAGATATCCCACATGCCTCAAAATTCGCAGCTTAGAAAATGTTTTGCCCCTGTCTCGAATCCACATACACTCCTTGGGTCCAAACATAATGACGGACACAAAAAGATAAATAAATTCTTATTACATTAAATAAATATACGCAAGGCACGACTCAAATTTGTACAAGTTACGCGACAGACTGACACGGTAACCGTCATGTCAAGTAAGTATTTTTTCACACAGACAGATCTCATACTTTTGACATACCCCTGCCACATCAAGAAAGGGTGCGCTTACAGTCTGTGGTCTTTTGTTCTGTACGCTTATATTCCATTCCCTACTGAGTCAGCTGAACGTGTAATGTAAGCTGACAGGGCGAGATGACAAGGGTCGATATTTTGTTTCTTTAAAGCTGCAAATACCCACAAAATGCACAACTTTCCAGTATTTTACAATTATTGTTTTACCTACTTATTTACCAGAAAAAAAATATGTCCAATAAAGTATTCACTTAATTACATTGTAAGATTTACGAAAAATTTATGCCACTCAACATTTTGAGAAGATTAATAACTATACCAATTATTATTATCGTACTTCAGATACACAGCTAGTAATGCAATAATATTTAATAAAAATGCTATTGCATTAATTTAAATTCAGATGCTAGCCCATTAAGAATCCCAGGATAGCTGTATCGGGAATTTATTAGTCTTCGGGGACTAATAAATATTATTAAATATTCTTTCCGCATTTAATGTTCTAAAAAGTTCATTACAATTTTTTTTGTCGTAATATTAAGTATTTACTAATTATGACGACATAGGCTCCTGTATTCTTAGTTTCTTGAAGTCGTATTGTTCTTCACGTTCCTGTCTAGGTAATTACTATTATTTCTGCTCAGGCAAAATCAACCCAAGATTTTCGCGATTCTTAGAGCACAGCAATTAGACATTAGATACGTGCATATCACTCGAGTCCCGTTATCCGGACAGTTGTTAGAGTTTACCTACTTCTGTGGAGAACTATGTTCTTGATCGCTGATCCAACTTTATTCTCTAAGGTCAGAACCAATAATGATACTATTTAGATATTATATAGTTTAAAACTTTGCAGACGTCCCTTTGTGAGCGACAACTTTCTTAGAAAAACTTAAGTGTTACCTACAAGGGGTTGTCAAAGTTATTGAAGCAACGAAAAAGAACATATGTATAAATATATTTTCATACTCATCAACTCCAAGTTAAAGTGCATGTCTGTTGAACAAAATAATTCAATTACACAAAATAGGTAGAGGTACACGGAGTCCTGAACTACTATAAGATCTTCAATTCCCGATCTGGAATCCCTTCTCAGAACCTGCCGTAACCGAAGTTAGTTACGGTTATAGCCTATCATCATCATAATCATTAGCCTATTGCAGTCCACTGTATATTGCCTATTGCAGCCCCGTGCATACATGGACGCCTTTTTCAGGATTCAGGACGCAGGATTGCTTACACATACTATTAAATATAATAAGAAATATAAAACTATACATGTATAGCATGTAGATAACAGGATTGCGAGTATTGAGTACTTTTCCTAACTTTTCATTTCTAAATATTCAATTGGGATAAAAAATATGTAATTTTTTCTTTGTACTTTTTTTCCGCCAGGGGGGTGCAACTGCACCCCCTTGCACCGCGCGGCATATAAATTTACGCAGTGAAAATGGTTGCTTTAAAATGGCCACAGCGCCATCTGGTGTCGTAAGAGAGACATATACTAAACTACTTTTTCATACTAAAATGGTATTATGCATTAGATTTGCCTATTACGCCATCTAGAGCCTTAAAAAGGAGCTACTTAAAAAGCAGCAAATGTTTATAGTAAGTAGCCTGTCACTTTTCAGTCGTAAACAAAACACATCAATCAAAGTACAACACGATGATAACTGCATATCTGACTATTTTTCAACACGAAATCTATCAATCCGCATTTGATCAGCATGGCAGACTATGGCTTTAACCTTTCCCTCTCTGAAAAGAGCCCCTATGTAACAATAGAACAAACAGTTGCAGATGACGACATCATAACAAGTCATTTTCCATAAATCTGTATGATAGGAAATGATATCAAAATAATATATACTATGTCACAGATGCTTTCTTGTTTGTATTGGTACTACTATTATTATACTATCAAGCCAGCTCAGTTATGGAGTTGGTGGAGAGTACCAAGTGCCAAATATTTCTATTCTAACAGACCTGACGTGCTGCAGCTACATTTAATACTCTTCACACACACACTTGAATCAGTCTGCTGTGATTTTAAGCATTATATCATTCTCCTGGTACAATTAGTCTTGCTACTACAGGGTTACTTGCATTCCCTTGAATGAAAATACATAGTATTAGTACTAGCTGGGTTTAAAGCCCTGTCAGTTACTATTGGATAGTTCTAACTGAGAATCTAACTATTCTAATGTATCTTGCAGATATTTCTAGTAGTGGCTCGGAGTCTAGATTTGTGCCCAGAGCAATAAGCTCACCACCTACTCCATAGTGTGTTGTAAATGTAACTGTTGAAACATCGGAATGTCCTAAAAAAATTTTATAAATCAATTCAACATAACAAAGTGATAAAATTATTCCACATACATATGTACAATTGTATAATGTATCACATACTTACTCTTATTTTTTCCTCTATTCTCTTAACCTGACAAAAGCCGAGCCTGACAAAAGCAGCCAGGCCATCTGTTGGTAAGTGCTCACACCAATAGCCTGTCCAAGATTACTGCTAGAAATAGTTCTCCTCTACGAGGATTCTTCCCAAAATCTCCATGTTGGGGGTTAGAGATCAAGGGTAGGTGGGCATTGCGAGAAGGTTCTTTTTAGCTTTCTTGAAAAGCTCAGTATTCCATGCTCTAGGATGAAGACTTTTCACATTTGACAATAAGTTATGTGATGAATAGCTCATGATGATTCTGCTCGACATCATTGTCCATATATAACAATAATATTAATAATAATACAGTCCACTGCTGGACACAGGTATCCCCCGAAGGGTTATGCCCATTGTCTGTGTCAGAATACATTCCCCCACCCTATGCGGGGATACAGTGTGTGGTAAGAGGCGACTAAACCCAGTGCTGGCATATCTCAGTATGGTGCACTCTGCCTAGGTATGACTAAATTCTCTGGCCATCTACAAGCAGCAGTAAAGGCTCTGAGATCCCCAACACAAATAAATTACATGTGGATTACAGAGATGGTGAGCAATGACCACATATTTTAGCTGTTAGATGTAAAATGTGATTAGGAATTGCACCAGCATGAGTGCACTTTGCTAACAAAGAGCTTTCATGGTGATTTTTCAACACTTTAATCTCTACTATCAAAAAATACAGCATACATACTTTACAGGGTATATTATGTTGCAGACATTCATATGAGGTGACTATGACAAGTGATGCTGATCAACTGATTTTATATCACCACCATGTTCTTTCACATTGCTGTCCTTCTGTCTTATCCCTCAAAATATGATGAAAACGCTGAAAATAAACTATTACAGGGTTCACAATTAAAGCTCAGTTGATTATTAGCAGTTCAATTTATACACAAAATTAATTCTAATGAATTTTTTTATTATGAATTAAGTTTTTATTTCATTGATTTTCTTAATGAATTAGTTATTTCTAATTGTGTCAGATGAAATAAACAAATTGTTTTTTTTTCCATTTTAAACAGAGCATAATGCCTCCCTTGTGTCTGTCTGCTGAACCTAGCTAATGAAGATGCCTAGTACTATTATATAACCATGTAATAAATAATGTAACATAACACCTGTAATTTCTAAAAAGGTAGGCAGAGGAATGTAGAACCTTCCCACATGTTTCACCAGTTATGTTTATGTGCCACAATTGAATATTGGAAGATTAATGACATTAATTGGAAAATGGGTCAGGCACTACAAAAATGTTCTAATTTAGATTTTCTAATTTAGATTTTCTAGTAGTGGCTTGGAGTGTGGATATGTGCCCACTGCATGGCAATAGGCTCACCACCTATTCCATAGTGGGACGTAAACGTCACTGGTGAAATGTGGGAGTATTCTACACTCCTCTGCCTACCTCTTCGGGGATTACAGGCATGATGTTACGTTTAATTGGAAAAAATTATATCACTCAAGTGGCCACCTCCCGAGTTGAAGCATAATTGTGCTGGATTTATGGCATTTTGAATTGTTCAGCACAAAATATCTGGCTCCAAATTGGCGATGTCTTCTCCAATGTTAGCTTTCAAGGCTTATATGGTACATGGTTTGTTGTGGTAAATGCAAGATTTTGAAAATCCTCAAAGGAAGAAGTCTGGTGCTGCAAGTTCTGGCGGGCCAATTCAAATTTCCAAAACGGGAAATCACTCGACCTGGAAATTGCTGTTTCAAAATCTACATTGTTGCCTGAGCTGTGTGAGCGGTTTTCTCAGTCCTATTGGAACCAACAATGATCAAGACCCAATGCAGCAATTTGCAGAAAAAAAACTGGTTTAGCATCTGCATGCAACACTCACCAATTAACGTCACAGTGGTGCCATCGGCGTCTTTAAAAAAGATAAGGCCCACTCATTTTCTCACTGCAAATACTGCACCAAACAATCTCTTTCAGGGGATGTAATGGCTCTTCATGCATTTGACTTGGATTCTCCATAGCCTAGAAACGCAAATTTTGTTTGTTAACATAACCACTTCAGTGGAAATAAGCTTCGTCGGAAATTATGATTTTTGATATGAAATCATCCTCTTTTAACACTAAGATTAACAGAGTATGGCAATAAGTTAACCTTGTCCGATGGTCAGCAGGCAGCAATTCGAGAACAGTTTGCATCCTGTGTAGAAACATTTTCAAATCTTTCACTAGAATTTGCTGCAACGAACGTCTATTGATGCCTAATTGTGTGCATCGTCGTCTCGTTGATGTTTGTGGATTCTCTCTGATGTCGTCAGCAACAGTAGCAATGTTCTCTGCCGAACGAACAATCCGAGGCCGGTCACTTCTTGCAACATCTCTAGTGGACCCAGTTTGCACGAGCCGCTCGGCCAAACGCTTGATTGTTCAAGCACATGAAGCACGACGACGAGGAAAACGACAACGAAATTCACGCTGCGTTAAATCAACAGACTAAAAATTTGTCACATATAGGCAGTAACAATAATTGCACGTTATTGATGTAAATATCGCTCCATCGGTTGTTGACAACGAATTCTCTATAATATATATCTACAATTCTACATCTACATCTTAAATGTCAAAAAACAGTGAAATTTGGCGCCATTTGTAAATATTAAAGTACGTCACATAATGACATTACTTTTGCGCCACCTATTACTATAACTAAATATAACATACCACACTACAATATATTATAATATAATAGTACTATAATATAATATTTATATAGAACTCAATTTTTTTCATCCACCTTTAAAAATTAATTAATAATTTAATGTAGGTTATTGTAATAAAACACAACTGGTCAGATTTATAAAAAAAATATGCCCAGTGCTGATGGACTGCGCCATAGTTTCTCCTACCTATGCACCGACTCAGTGACCTGACTACCTACGGACCTGACTACTGGGCAGCTGTGGAAACGGTTCGAAAAGTCCTGCTCTGCGATCCTCAACCCGCATTCTCAGCATGGAAATAATGTGCAAAATCCTCTAGGGGTAGGCCTATGTTCAGCTATGGTCTTAGACGCTAGTAGGTTGCCTACAGTGTCATAACATTAAGAATTATAGTAGTTTAACTTGACCATTATATTCTGGCCTTGAGTATTTTACATGCGAATTTTAATTCAACAATATCGTTTAACATTTTGAACAGTGAAACACCTTTTTTTTTGCGCCCGGACAAGATGGAAAAGGGGCTACCCTCCATGCGTGGAGGGAGGTGGTGACGCTCAGAGCATA
>DWDU01004897.1:0-10394 GCA_018245575.1 Jemadia suekentonmiller | reverse complement strand
GGCGGTGAGCCTATTTTCATACACCGGGCACAAATTCAGACTCCGAGGTACTATTAGAAAATCTAAATTAGAAAAATTCTATAGTGCTCCACCAGGGAATCGAACCCAGGACCTCTTGATCGGCAGTCGCGCTTGCAACCAACACGACCAACGAGGCAGTCAATTTATATGTTCAGTTAAGTACAGTATGTACTTAAGTATTACAAAAATAATTGAACATTGATGTTGTTAATAGCTATTTAGTTTAACACCTCTGGGTTTTATCTCCTATGGATTTGATCCAATTAGATAAGACTAATGAAATTTCATCCTATGTCATAGATCATTAATTTACAATCAATTTCTCAGGTCACACGGTTCGTTTGTTCGGTCAGAAGAAAACTGGTGAGGGTCGCAAAGCGGGTGGAGCTTCACTGTTGCTACCAAAAGTTCGCAAGAACCCCCTCATAGAGATCATCCCGATAAATACAGGTTGTCTGAACCAGTGTACATACTGCAAGACCAAGCATGCCCGGGGTGAATTGGGGAGCTATCCACCTGAAGAGATAGTGGAGAGAGCGAAGCAGTCCTTTCAGGAGGGTGTGTGTGAGATATGGCTGACTAGTGAGGATACCGGTTAGTGCATTTTACCTCTATGTATAATTATATGAGTGAACTTCAATAGTCCGTCATTATTATATTACTATTTGCTTGGTACACAGTTTGTACCCGTTTTTATATGGAAGTTGAATTTAGTTCTCTCTATATATGGATGATTTGTGTTTGTCTTGTTGACAATGCAAGGCTTACAATGTGAAGCGCCATTATTATTATTTTGCATCTGTAATACAATATGGAATAGAGATATTATTATAGCCATATAGTTAATGATGATATGAAAAATAAAACTCATATGAATGTGCACCTTGCTTATTGTGGTCTTATTAAAAAAGGAATAAAGTACATTTATGTACAGGTTTTTTGTACTGATTATTAATTATCATCCTTTAGGTACATATGGCAGGGACATAGGATCCTCACTGCCGGAACTTCTATGGCAGTTAGTGAAAGTGATTCCGGAAGGCTGTAGATTACGCTTGGGCATGACCAACCCACCCTATATCCTGGAGCATTTGGACGAGGTCGCTAAGATCATGCTCCATCCTCGTGTTTACAAGTAATTGTATACTTTTACATTGAATTGTATTTTTCGAAATTAATAGATGTAGGAAGATAATGTGTATGATCTTTATTGGCCCTATAATACAGTATTTTTTATAAAAAATACACTTAAATACATTGTCTTTTGGGTAAATACATTGTCTTTTGGGCAACTGGTCACTAATGCAAATGTACTACACAAGTCATTTTTATGTCCTATACATACACAGGATTTCAGTGACTTACAACTTCATCAAGAAATTTCTGCAATATTTATTAGCAATTCTTATGTCTGATATTTAATAATATGTACTTTGTGGATTCCTAACATGTGAATTATATAATGACGTATATATTTCACATGTTAGGTACACTACCTACCTTGTTAATACAAAAGGCTTTTTGTGCCTAATAGTTATCATAGTTGGCGCTTTATTCAACGATATGTTCTTTCTTCTCAGTGTATCTATGTTGTCATCATAGTGAATGGATTAGTCATTGACTTTATAACTATCTGATTGACCACCCAACGCCGGATGTACAGTGGCTTTGTAATGGAGTCGCTCCCGGGGACTTCGCGCACCTGTATAACGCCACGGTGACGCCGCAGGTTCCTGCACGTGCCGGTGCAGAGCGGCAGCGACCAGGTGTTGGCCGACATGAAGCGGGAGTACTCCCGAGCTGACTTCGAGCGGGTCGTCGGCTTCCTGCGGGAGAGGTGAGTACAGGCGTCGGCCACTATAATATTGCGGTATATTCGCTAGTCGAAATAGGTTTGTACCAATGTTCAAAAAAAATATATGTATAGCGTTACATAAAATAAAAATTTAATCGTAGCCTCAGGTGACCATCTCAATGTTAAATAATAAAATGATGGTATATTAAGAGACAACATACTAAACTGAGTTTTGCATTAGTTTATAATTTATAGTAAGTTGTAAGCTTGCAACCACAAGACCAAAGAGGCAGTCAGTGGCTAATAATATTTTTTAGATATATGTACATGCCTGCAGGGTGCCGGGCATGACGATAGCGACGGACATCATCTGCGGCTTCCCCACGGAGACGGACGCCGACTTCCAGGACACCATGACGCTGTGTAAGAAGTACCGGTTCCCGTCGCTCTTCATCAACCAGTTCTTCCCGCGGCCCGGCACGCCCGCCGCCAAGATGCCCAGGGTGGGTCCACTTCCACACAACCTGGTTACCGACTAGGGCAGGATAGGTTCTAGTATAATATTGGTTGGATGCATTTAGTACTGCTTAACGTCACGTCGTCTTATATGCCAAACGGTTTTTTCTATGTGTACAACTATTTTTCAACTGTAAGTTCAAAAAAATATTTAACAATTCTTTATTAGCAATTTAAAATGGGTGACAAACAAGGTGCAAGGGCTCCTGCACTAAGTTTAATGAGCAGGCCTGTATTGCTGGGTATATAACATATTCTAGGCCCTGCCTAGTTTAGGGGCACGTGAATTGTGTTTAATTCCACAAAAATATTATTATTATTTCAATGATATATTTGCGATCCTCATTGAAACATTTCACCTATCAGGTACCTGGTCAAGAAGTGAAGAAACGTACAAAAATGTTGTCGGAATTGTTCCGCTCGTACGAGCCGTACGGTCACAAAGTTGGGGAGACTCAGGAGGTCCTCGTGACCGACATATCACACGACAAGAACTATTACGTGGCCCACAACGAGTTCTACGAACAAGTTTTAGTCCCCAAGGAGGAGAGATACATGGGCAAAATGCTGACTGTCAAAATCACAAGCGCAACTAAATTCTCTATGGTCGGCCAACCCATAGACAAACCGAAAATGGCAGGTTTAACGGCGCCTCTAAAAAAGGGGGCGGTGTCGGGTGTTGCCAGTCAGAAGAACATAGCAGTGCCTATGCCGATATATGTGCTTATATTAGCTCTAGTTGTAAGGTTGATCTGGATGTTTTTATAGCGTTTAATAGATAATATATTGTTTGTTAGTAAAATATTTTTTGTTTCATTTATGAATCTACCCTCAGTTATGCAGATAAAAACTGCACAAATCAATATAGCATATGTGAATTTTTCTTTGTTTTTATCGTCATTTGACAGCGGGTTTTTAACAATGCGATGTTGTGAATTTAGATATTAATATCGTGCTTATTAGTTAAATTATATATATCCGCCACAGCTTTCAATTTGTGGATTTTGCCTGATAATTCCATCTTAATTCATTTCACCGTTATGCTGTTAGATAGGAAATCTTACTAAAAGGCTTATCTTACAAACCGTTAAAGTAAGATGTCATTTGTTCAGATTTGTTATCATTCGATGTGATGTTTATTAATTCCGCTTGAAACGGCGTGCAAAAGATAGCTCCAGGCGTTTCACTTTAGGAAGATATTGGTTTCTATAAACTACCACTAATATATAATAATACCACTAATAGATCGGGGCCTCGATGACAAGTAGCTAACAATATAGAATTACACGCGTTTAAAAAACGTGTTTACGTTTAAAAGTTTTATTAACAAAACAATCTAGTTTCGTGAAACAAAGCGCAATCCGACCCATTCCGCTCCGCTGCGTCCTTTGACACGATGTTATATAACATTGCGCTGCCCTCCGTGTGGCTAGTGGCCAGTAGTGGGGTGTGGTGGATGGTTGGGCTGGTATCTGCGAGTCAAGATGTCCTATGCACAGCCCGCCGGGAAGCGACAGAAGGTGAGAGAAGGAAGAGTCGGGGACAACATTGATTATTTTCAAGGTACGGTTAAATGTTATTTTTTTTTCAAGAAATTTTACGTGTTATTGATGTGACTCTCAAGTTTATAGATATATATTTTTTTGCTCAGTATGTGGGTAGGCACGAAAATCTATTATCATTGAGTTTCCTGGTTTATTTCAGTAATATACAAGATCAGTTCGAGCTTTTCTATTTCTTAAATTCTTTTTAAATTTTATAACATTATAGCATTTGTTACGATTGTTGTCTTAGCTACCACCGTGGGTTAAAATGAAAGTTAACGAAATATATGCAGATTAAACTGAATAATAATTGTATAATTTTTTACTTAGCCTTAAACAAACAAATATTTTTGGACCTTCTTAACATTACGATCAGAATGGTGTTGTCAGTATACAAGGATAGCGAGGAATCTAGGACTATTTAACTTCGAATAAGATGGACACAAACACAAAACAGACTAATCTTACGAACAGATCCATTCTTGAAGTCGATATTACTGATTAATACTGTCTTATGTCTTATTAACAACTGCCTCGTTGGTCGTGTTGTTTGCAAGTGCGACTGCCGATCGGGAGGTCCTGGGTTCGATTCCCGGGTCGGCACTATTAAAGTTTTCAAATTTAAATTTTCTAGTAGTGGCTCGGAGTTTGGATATGTGCCCGGTGTATGGCAATAGGCTCACCACCTATTGCATAGTGCGACGTAAACGTAACTGGTGAAAACATGGAAGTGTTCTACATTCCTCTGCCTACCTTTTCGCGGATTACAGGCGTGATGTTACGTCTTATTAACAACAGATACTAATTGAAGTAACGGTAACTAGAAATCCTATCCCTATTACCCTGATCCAGGTCGATGTTAGGCGTCCATGGATGGTAGCAGCCACTTAAGGGTTCAGAGTTTCTACTAGTCTTCCGTGAAGTGCTGCGTATTATAGCAGATTGTATATTCCAAATATAAATCTATTTTCAAAAATTAACACTGCCATTACATTTAATAGTAAAAAATAAATACCGTGTTCAAACATAACTAAAAAATAAATACCGCTATTAAGAAAAGCAATTATTAACCCGGTTCTTAAATTTCATTTTGAAAATAAATATAGTTTACTTCCAACTAGGTATAGAAGCGGTGGAATATAACAACATGGCGTCACCAGCGGACACCATGTGTTACCGCTACTACAGCGGCACTGAGCGAGTGCACTCGCGCGCCATGGACGACTGGCTCAAGTACAGCGTACCGCTCACCGAGTTCCGGTCCAACGGTATACCATCCTTATCAGTACTCTTCCGCTGACTAATCTTCTGTCAGATCGCGTAGCTGACAGAATGTCATTTTCAACCGTTTTTGAAATTGGATTTTCTATTGACTTCCGGTTCACGGATGAAAGGTATGCAGTAAATTTAAAATTTCTAGTAGTATTTTCTATTTAAAGCCAAATTTGTAGAACTATTCCTGTTGCCGGGTCATTCAAATCATCAGCTGATTCACTAGATGTATGCTTGTATTATTTGTTTTATTATGAACACTATTAAATCCATTGGAAAAACGTAATATTTGTTGCTAAGCTTAAATGATTTACCGTTTTTATTTAAAACTGAGTATAATCTTATTATTTCAAATCAACATATTCAATTCGCAGGATGTTTCTGCTAAACCGAAGAGTATGCAAATCGGCCATATAAGTAAACATTTAAGAAACGAATTTTATCAAACTAATTAATAAATGACTTATTTGAAAGCTCATGTTCGGTATTCTGTGATTAATTTTTCTATACTGTAATAACACTTTATCATTAGACTGCTCTTATGATATTCGTTTCGTTATCCAGGCTCCGACAGCCACGGCAAACCTGCGCACAATCGCCCCTGGGACGACAACACCAACACCTTGGATTGCCACAAACGGTGCATCAAAGCACTATTCGATTTCTGCTCGAAACTCAGTATCAAGTATTGGACGGCTTTCGACTCCGATTTAGTACCTTTCACGGATAACTGGGAAGAGAACAAGACGAATTGGGACGAGATCGCAGAGTACATCCAGGAGATGTCGCAACGGATGCACGTCAAGTTGTTGTGGATCGCCCCGGACTTGCACTCGCATCCCAGGTATTGTTACTTACAAGTTCTACGCTAAGAAAGTATTGGTTTAGGGATTAGACAACTGTTGAGCCAGGGGTTTTGGGTTCGGGTCAGGGTTAACACATTGAACGGTATCCTTTAATTTGTTAGGAAATAGTGAAGTAAATGATTATGATTTGTTCCTCTTCGTATTCTTCGGGGATTACGGACGGGATTACAAATTACAGACGTTTTTTAGATAGTGAATGGTCTGGTGTTGTGCAACTGCTGGATACCAGACTGCAAGAATGAAGGTGTCAGTAATTTAAGTTATGTTTATTTTCCTTTCAACCTTTCGAACCATCGAATATTTGACGTACTAATCATTTTTATTACTTAAATATATGGCATAGTTTCTTTTTCAGATACGCAAGTGGTGCTCTAACGAACAGCGATGCGACGACATTCGTTCTAGCCGCCGCACAGATTAAGAAATGTCTTGAAATGTCACAACGTTTAAACGCCGAATGCTTTCTCATTTGGCCCTACAGGGAAGGCTACGATGCCATTTTCCAAACCGATGTTGCCAGAGAAATAAAATTATTTTCAAAACTACTCAAAATCACAGCGGAATACAAGGACAGATTGAACTATAGGTGTCAATTGTTAATAATGCCATATTACAATTACATCGTAAAAACTTTTGCTGGAAGTTTTGGCAATTTAACATGGCAACACCAATGTTGGCGGGATAGTGAGAGGGTGAATTATTATATGTGGGATGTTACCAGTTGTTTGTATTTTTTAAAGAATTACAATTTAGAGCGATATTACAAAGTATGTACCCCGCCAGGTCATCATATGTATATGGCTAATGTGTAAGTATTATTATTAAGATACAAAATATAATAACAATAACCTGACAGGAATTTTAAAGACGTCTTGTGTTATCTTTACAGTTTTACTTACTAATTTATAAAATGGCGTGATGTAAATTTATTTTCAGGTACAACATGATGGGCGGTGTAGCCATTACAAATCAAGTTCAAACCAGCGACAATAGAAATATTACACTTATGATGAAATGTATAGTAGATCAGGTATTTAAATAGCATTTTAAAATATAACTACAAAAAGGAGCAATATATAAATGATTTATAGGCTTTACTAAGAGATTTATAATATCGCGTCAGGGAACAACGCCTCCTGGCGGCATAAACCTGAAGCTGGTGCCTCGGAGGGACAGCGACCTGCGTGAGCTGGTGACCACATACATTAAATACATCGACGCTATCGCGAAAGGTCTGCGACTCGCCTGCACTATGATCGCTGAACAAGTCTTCTCCAAACATGTACAGGTTGGTTTCTAAATTTGAAAATCTTAGTAACAGTATATATATACGTTAGTGTGGATATTTTATTTAAGTTCTATACCGCGGACATTAAGATGTGGAGTGAGCTTCCTTCCGAGTTATATTCATGGCATTATGATTTGGAGTTCTTCAAAAAATATAAAATTATTTTTAATTTATAATATATTTTCAGCAACGTTACACCACGTATATCAGCGGATTTGGGTCGCGGGTGATCAGCAGTGACGTCACCATGGAGGAGTGTGAGGACTACCACAAGTTAGTATCATTATTTGATCTAAAATAAAAAAATAATAATTAAACAATAACGATTTACTTTCAACACAGTTATACCGACAGACTTTTATTTAACAAAAGAGAAATTATTTGTACATTGAGTCTACATTTCAACTTTATTATATTATTATATGGTTGTCATAAACTTGTGTCTTTGAATGGCACAGTCAATTCATAATCTTATATCGTGTAACGAGTGTGCACGTTACTTTACATTCCCGACAATTCTCTATGGCTTCAAAGACGGTGTGAAACAACCTTTATTCATTAAAACAACTGCGCACAAAACTTTTAGTTTCACTGTCGTTGTTTAATCACCTTTATATTAGAGACGCCAGTCTTAAAAAAAAATACGTTGCAGGAAGAACCAAACCCACAACGAGGCGTGCAACTCCAAGTCGGAGCACTACAACGTGGTGTTCCAGCGCTACCTTGACACTTGCGATCATATTTGATGACAGTAGAATTGCAAAATTAACTATAGGATAATAATGTCGCTTAATGTACTAGATACTAGTTCTTTATACTGAAGACTTGTAAACTATCAAGCGGTCAGAAGCGAAAGACAGTTATGCAACGTTACCCTAAAAGGTAGAAGGTAGTAAAGCAGATGTGCTTTAAGTAGTAATGGAAGTCCGAATGGTAATTTTAGAGTGCACAGATAGGGGAAGTAGGTACTTAGTATTAGTATCCAGGGCTAACCATATAGATCCTAAACTTAACATCACGACTGCAATCCCTTAAGAGGTAGGCAGAGGAATGTATGTAGTACACTCCCACGTTTCACCAGTTACGTTTACGTCCCACTATGGAATAGGTGGTGAGTCTATTGCCATGCATCAGGCATATTCCAAGACTCCGAGCCACTACTAGAAAATTTAAATTAGAAAAATTCAGTGGTGGCCGACTCTGGATTAAAACCGACGACCTCCCGATCGGCAATCGCCTTTGCAACCAACACGACCAACGAGGCAGTCGAACCTAAATAATCTTATGTATGTTTACGTGGTACTGTAAGGAAAACTAAGTATTGTTACCTATAAAATAGACTTACCATAGAATAGATGTTACTTACTATACGTATTATTAGATGTAGATACATATTACTTACCACATATACTTTTTAATAAATAAGTATTAAATTAGTTGAATATTTTTGATTCTTTGCTTTAATTTGACAAAATAACATGTGTTTTCTTATTACACAAAACTGCTGTGGTATTTGACATTGAATAGTTACCGGCTTAAGACAGATTATAAAATAAAATACAGTTTGATCAATGCTTCAGAATATTTAATTTGCGTATTTTCAGACATATTTTTTTTATATTTTTCAAATATATTCACAACGACTTACGAACATTTACAATGTATACGTAACACAATACTTGTGCTAAAGTATTCAATACACACGATGCGAATTTTAAGTTAAGCTACAAAATACAGAAACTTTTCCAACGAAAGAACAGATTTTTTTGTAATGGCAATTTAGGATGTGTTTGTTTAGTTCTTAATTTCTTCCTCGATTTGTGTATAGTTTTACGAGCTACAATTACTATTACTACTACGCTTATGCGTCAATACTATTATCCCAAGACCACCTCCTCCTTGCAAGCAATTCCATTCATTGATAGATAGTATTATTCTATATTATTTTAATGTACTCAAATATTGCTTCAATTACATGGTCAAATAGTTTCTATATAAATTTTCAAAACGATACAGCAATTACACTGGTAGTAAAATATAGAAACTAAGATTGTATATTGAATAAAACAATCAAATATCACTATCGATTTTTAAACGAAGTTTTGGATACCATTCTTAGTAATATCGCTCATTATTCAAGCGCAGAAAGTACGCAAGCCTTAGACATTTCTTAAAAATAAAATACACAACTTGTACTACAAAAATTAAGCACATATCTATTAAGCGTTCAGAAAACGAATTCATCAATAATAAAAAGTCTTAAGAAACCGGTCGTTATAAATAGTATTATTTATAATTATTAACTTAAAACTAAAACAAAATACAACTATTTTTACAATTCAAATTTTCCAAACAGGGCGAGGTTTTATAATATTAAACACAATTCAAAAAAAGAACGAACCATTTACGTACAATGTACCTACGTTGATTGAATGAAAAGGAAGATACGGTACATCCCTAGTAGAGCGGGCGCTTCTCTACAACGTCTGCACTGTGCATAATGCATTAGTGAAATTCAAATTTCGACATTTCTAAACGAAACGAAGGCAACGTATCTTCAATTTTTTATTTAATTTACAATTTGCGGATTTAGGGTAGAGAACGCGCGAATCCGCAAAATATTTGGGCCGCATTATTCGTACTAATACTGAAAAGTAAAAAAAAAGTATAAAATGGTCATATCGCATTACATTCCTAAAACGAGGATATTACATTAACTATAATATATGAGGATTAAAAAATATGTATACTGGCAGCATACCATCGGAATGAACAGACTATAAACGGTATATTTTTATACAAATATATCTATGTCGAATATTTCATTAAGTAGTCGTGAGTTAGTTTTTATAAGCACCGTAGTTTTCATTGCAATGTGAAAATTATTCATCTGCTCTTACAGACATTTTAAACGATGATTTAAATATTGTGCGATGAATACGAAATGCATAATGTTTCTTATATAACTAAATCCATTAAACTGTGATTATTAAAATGCCCTTTTGGTACGTACAAGCCCACTTTCGTATAGTAGTCAAGCATATAGTAAAAAAATTGTTAAGATACATGAATAAAACATTATAATAATATTG
>DWDU01004896.1:0-10394 GCA_018245575.1 Jemadia suekentonmiller | reverse complement strand
CTGTCGACTTTAGTAGCACAATTTCCTGGAGCATGTGGCCTCAAATATCGTCATCCGGATAGCAAAAGCATTAGAGGAATTCGGATTAGCGACGGTAAGCTTCATCCGCCAAATGAAGCGGGGTGGGGTAAAAATTTATACATATGCGTTTTTCCTAAAGAAAACAAACGTAAGATGGAAGATGTTTCCCCGGAGAATTCAGCCGCGAAAACAAAGCGGTTAGAGAAGAAGCTTACGTGTTCAGATTTGATTTGTCTCGGGTTGCCGTGGAAGTCAACTGAGGAATCCATAAAGCAGTATTTTGAGCAGTTCGGCGAAGTGGTGATGGTGCAGCTGAAGCGGGACAAGAATGGCTCGTTCAAAGGTTTCGGCTTCATTCGGTTTGCGACATACACATCGCAGATGAGAGCTCTCGCGCAGAGGCACAACATCGACGGTCGCTGGGTGGACGTACGCATTCCGAACTCCAAAGAGGGGGTGGTGCCTCAAATGCCGTGCAAAGTGTTTGTCGGGCGATGCACTGAAGATATGACAGCAGATGACCTCAGAGAATATTTTTCAAAGTTTGGTGAAGTAACAGATGTTTTTGTGCCGCGACCGTTCAGAGCGTTCGGGTTTGTCACTTTCTTAGACCCTGAAGTAGCTCAGAGCTTGTGTGGAGAGGATCATGTCATCAAAGGAGCGTCTGTATCAGTGTCTAGTGCAGCACCCAAAATAAAAAGCAAGTCTAATCCCAGTTGGAAGGATGATTCTTACAATACCAACAACTGGGACGGGAACCGGTCGGGCCCGTCCGGCAGCTCCAACAGCAACGGAGGCAACAGTAATATTGATTCTCTTAACATGCAGAATTTGGGAATTAACCCTAATGGAGGGCCACCACCTAACTTTAATTTACCGATAAGTCTGGTTGCAGCTGCCCTTAATCAAGCTGGATGGGGTGGGTTTTTAGGAGGACCAGGAAACTCAGGACCCAATAACTGGCAAGGTGGACCTCCACAAGGCAATCCAGGTAAAAACTGGAATGGTAATCCCAACTGGGGACAAAATGGACATCCACCTGCATGGAACCAGGGTGGCAATCCTATTTGGAATAATGGTAAGGGAGGCAACTGGAATCAAGGAAATTGGTCAGGAGGTGGCCAGGGGAATTGGGGGGGTGGTGGTGGAGGTGGCCCCTCTGGATCGGGGAGTGGATGGAATAACAATAAGCCCCAGACATGAGGTGAGACATGTTGATGGTAACAGACGTTTGTGTGGACTAGTGGTTTTAGGTTAATTTTGAACTTAACTTGTCAATAGTTCTTTTTGCAGATTTAAATATTGTAATGATCGAATAATCACATTTCATTATTCATCTGAATATTACAGAGGCAAGAAGTTGCACTTATATGTAAGCTGACTAATGCTTTGTGTGGTATAATGTGTTGTGCTGTGATGAGAGATGTTAAGATAAATAAAATGTATGAATTCTGAGATGGATGTTTCAATTTAGATGAGTTTGCTTGCTACACACTGATCAATTGAAGAATGATTCTGGTTTGTATATAAAGCTTATTACTTATGTTATCTACTAGTGTCAACGAACATACTTGTCTATTTATGTTTTTTTTTTACGAAACAATATACAAAAGTGAGATTTTTATCAATAATGTTTTCAAATTGTTCCTCTCAATTCGACAATTAGAGAATTGGGTATGAGTGTGTATTTTTGATGGTGTATGAAGCTTCCAAATGCAATGCAAAGTGGAAATAAGCTGAGGTGCCTTGGTGTCTGTGTGTGAGTCGTAGAAGACATGACTTCGGCAAGCATCCCCCAAGAGTGCAATGTACTTGCAACAAGTTCTGTGTTCATCTGAGAAGCAACTTCAATGTGGTGAGTGAGTTAAGATGTAATGGTATGGTCTGAGATGTTTTTTTGTGGAAAAAAGGATGTGGCAATTAATGAATATAGGATAATTGATGAAATTGTTTACATGCAGATTGAAATCTTAATAAAGAATTGATTTTGATTAAAATAGCATAAGTTTTAAATAAATATGAAATACAAATTCCAGAAGTTGCTGTGATGAAACACGGGAACATGAATTTGTATTTGCCAATAAGAAAAAGTTTTCTTCAAGAAACTTCCAGGTAACAGTTTTGTGGTTATCAATATCTATTATCCTTATGTTTGTGTGGCATTCAAGTGTTACAGTCACAGAAAAAAGTTTCACCTTAAATCATCTATCTATACAATGATTTTGACTACTTCATTGATCGTGTTGGTTCTAAGTGTGATTACCGATCGGGAGGTCCTGGGGTCAAATCACGAGTGTGTCGCTACTGGATTTTTATAATTTACTTTTTTCAGTAGTAACATGGCACCCAGGATATATCCACCCATGTATGGCAATAGGCTCAGCAACTATTTCATAGTTTGACATAAATGTAACTGATGAAATGTGAGAAATTACTACACACCTTTGTCTACCTATTTGGGGATTGTAGGTGTGATGCTAGGTTTTAACTTACCATATAATTATTTTAATCAGTTTAATTAAAATGAGAGACATGAAAAATGAGAGAGGAAAACGTTTTGTTCCATGGGAACTAGTGGATATTAATGCTGGAGATAATTATTACCAAATGCAAAATAATCCTTTTAACCTACAATAGGTAGGTAGGTAGGTTTAGCACTATATTTTGCAACTATTCAGTTGTGCATAATTTATCATAGTTTCAGTTTATAGTAGCTGTTATTTAGAATAGAATTGTAATCACAGTTCTGCACTTAAAAGGGATTGCCCTATTGAATTATGAGATACAGTTCAGCCTGATAAAGAAGCTGCTTGCTTGCTGCTGCTTGAAAAAGAGAAATTTTTGGCTAATTACGCAATACCTATGAACACACTTGCCTGAATAATGTTGATACAATGGATAAGTAAACATTCTATAGACAATTAAACAATTTCCTTCTATATCGATGTTTCAGTTAACATGTAGTTTGCGACATTTAATACTTTATACAGCTAAGGATGTTAAATTATGAACATTAACGTAATTGACAACTATTATTAATTTAGCATCCTTTAGGTATGTGTAAATTTGCATTAACACCTAAAGGATGCAGAATTAATAAGACACTAGACACTTAGGCAACAAACACAGCTTCTCGCACCGCCTTCTCCTCTGCCCTTAAGCATTCGGGATATTTAGTCGGGCCTAGGTAGGCTACGTCGATATGTGTGGCCGCATATCGTCGTACAATTCGAAAGGCTTGGGGACGATATAGCCCTGTCCCCAGTCTCGGGCCCATAAGGGGCGTCGTGCTAGGAGGGCACCGGTGCGTTCCGTTGGAGATGCCGGAGTCCTGAGGAAGGCCACCGAGGGGGTTTTAGTGCGATAAAAGTCTCATAACTCGGTATCTCTCCCAAGGTACCGGGTACCTTGTAAAGGTTTCCCCTCGTAAACAAAAAAAAAGGTAGGCTACGCTGTGTCCATTGGACAGAGCCGTATTCAGTGGCCTCTTACGACACGGCATGAATTCTAGAGATGGAATATTTCTGAATAGCTAATTTATGGATTACATCTCAAGTAATATAACGCTAAGTGGTAAAGATGCAAAAGGTTCTCATGTTACTGATAAAGCATCAATCAAATATGTGACAAGAACGTTTATTTCATTTTAGACTGTTATCAAACCATTTCTAAAAACTTTATCAGTATTTGCCTTTATCAAATTACATTGTAAATTTGTACATAACAAACTTCATGCAAAAAGTTTTGCCTTCATACTTAGTATAAAATTGTATTCCGTGGATTTAGTCGCCAATTAACTAGACATTTTATTCATTCATATTTCGCTCTAGAATCTTATTATAACGTATTTTTTGTTATCAGGGATGAAATGACTTCGCGCAGATAACAAAAACAAACTCGAAAATGAAATGTCGTCTTTGTAAGTAATAACACAGTATTTACTGAATAAACTATATTTACACCCGAATGTTTTTTAATTAAAGAAAGAAATCACAAAATCTTAAATTTTTGCCACAAGTGCCAAGTGAAATTAATCATTGTACTAATAATTTAACACTTATGGCATATCACAGCAAGCATGTACAAAAATAATCCCATACTAACAGTTTACATTACCATTCACGTCGTAGGTACATAATATACTCATAAGAAGACTGTCTGAGATAAAAACAAGTTAATTGTTTAGCATTACAAATACAAAACTTGAAACAATCCTGGCAGCAGATCAGATTTTTCTTGGGTTTGTAAGATAATATAATCAAACTGCTATGGCCTATAAGAAATTATGTATCAAGGTCTATGGACGGAGACAATCCGGCAATAAATTTGAACTTAATTTAATTTCCATAATGATCTGCAACTGAAATAACATATTGATAATAGGTACGTACGCTTCTCTTACCATATAGAAGTTAAACGCACAAAGTGTCCCCTCAATCTTACGGAAATAGGAACATAATTCCAAGAACATTGTCCAAATAATTTACTTGATCAATTCTATAGTCTTGGTTATTCTTACAATAGAATAAGTGAAATGTCGGTTTACGTGAAAGCGCCAACTAATCTGTGGTGAATATACTGAGCCTTAAGAGCCATAATGTGATGCCTAAACATGAGTATTATTATTATCCTCATTCTACCCCATATGTTATACACCGGAATACAATATCGACATATTGAATGTATGCTCAGAGTATTTTAGCATACACCAACTAGCTACTAAAAGATATGTCTTGTACATCAACTGGGCTCGAAGGCAAACAATAAATTTCAATGTAAATAGAACTTAAAAATGTACAAATGTAACTGAAATTCACATTGGTTCAGAAATCGCATGCTACCCTAACCATTCTAGGAATCCTACGCCTGGAATGACCACTGAAGCAAAGCTTCAAAAACTTTCCCACAGTTACTCTAAAAATACTCAACTATTTCTTGCAGTTCACTACTAAACATCAGATAAATGAATGTAATATTCCAGTGTGGTGAGCTTTTATTGAATCAGACTTAAGAATAAGCTGTAATAATATAGGATTTATACCATGGTTTCAATAATGACTAATTGCACCATGATATGCATTCTAAATAACTCCTTAATCAATAATTTTAACATTTCTTAAATATGCTCCATATCTTCTGTTCAATACCTAAATTCTGTGCTTCGCTTTGCTAACGTTTAGTCTCTGAAAGTAGTCTTGTTGCTGACTTCATTTTTCTGGAATACCAGGCCTGAACTACGCAGTAATTTATTTGCACGAGCTGTGCTCGCGAATTCGTCACGTGGAATTTAATAATTCTAAAATGTAAGTAGCCTAAGTTACTCCTTATTACATCAGCTATCCGCCAGACAAAGTTCCGTCAAAATTAGTCCAGCCGTTCCATAGATTAACCGGAACAAACAGACAGACAGAAAGTTTTTTAGGTATATGTAATGTGTGTACATACATATGCATTCAGTAAAAAAACAGTTATTTTAATGTTACAAACTGACACTCCAATTTTATTTTTCGGTATAAATGAACCGAAAATGGAAGAAGTATATGTGGTGTTGTCTTTAAACATATTGTTATCCATTTTAAACCAACTGCAAAAAGCAAAAATCTTTATAATAGATGTTACTAAGATATCTGTTTGATGATGATTAAGGCATTAACTTTTAACATTTGTTTATTCCTAAAGAAATAAAGGAAATTACAGTATTATGATACATGTGTCCTTTAAAATACATGGTACTGAATGAGCTTACTTTGAGTATAAGGGTTCCTTTTTAAAAGAACACCTGCTTATTTGTGTTAAGTCTAGTCTTAAATATAATCGGTGAGGTAAATCTGCTTTACTATATAATCGGTTGAGGTCAATAAACTGTATATTGAGTCAGTGCAGTAGGAAAATAAGTAGCCGCCAGTTTACAATATGTCCATTAATTTAACTTCAATTACATATAACATTCACTAAAGTGTGTCAAGTATCATCTAAAACAATTTCCAGTTTTAATACCAGTCAATACCAATCAAATTTTCTGTGAACTGTATAAATTCAACAAGTTTAGATACAGTTAAATTTACATAATCACACGAAAAGTAAAAAAACAGCCAAAAGGGGAACTCAGGATGAGCTGCAACAGTAGTGCAAATATTTCCATTAAAACAACACCTTTCGACAACACACCCATGACTGTCAATATTTACTACTGATAACACTTTGTTGTCTTGGATTATTTATATAGTTTTAGAAACTTTTAGATAGCCTTTATCTAAATATTGCCTATTTATATCCTGGTTAATATGATAAAGAACTCCATTATCAGTCAAGTAAAATGAATAATTTCTTTAGATACAAGTAACTACAGGTCTGCCTGATTCAATTGACAAATAAGATAGACAATTTATGCACAGATGAAACACTGAAAAAGGAATCTGCTACTGTACTTTGGTTAACTTGACAGAAATTATGTATACCATAGATAACTATTGGTTGTGTCAGAAAGAAACCAGGCGAACGTTTCATTTTTTAGTTTCAGTCAAAAATCAAGATTTTTCGGCAACACTAGCCTGAAACGGAAATTACGGTTAGATTCGACATTGACAGTGTTTAGTAAAGCTTCGGACCGTTTAGTGTTACAATGACTAGAAGCTATAAATGCTGATTTTCAATAATAACATGTCAAAAGGTTGCCCTTCTCTCCCCTGTCAAGTGACAAAAAAATTGTTATGAATCACTTAAGTTTCTATCTTGTATAGATAATTTCAATATTATTATCTATGAAAAATATTAAATGCTAGATGTTACTTACGTTTTTTCTACAATTTATATTTTATTTGGCCTAAAATATGAATAAATGATAAAAGTGCAGTTTAATTTTTATATGCATGCATCCCCTTTTTTTAGCTAATTTTATGATCAAAGACCTTCCTATTATTTAAGTCTTACCTTCCGCAAATCGTATTGAGTAGGTTTCTTTAAATATCAGTCACTAATATTTTTTTGAGTACGACCTTATGAATATAAAAAGAATCACTAAACTTTTAGCTTTTTTGAGGGTCTAAGGGTGTAATTGAGTGTGACCTGTCGCTTGGTCGCGGCTCGGCGGAGTTGCCTGCGTCCATTCAATTCCGCTTCCATTTTCTGGGCTAGTTCAAAGTCACTCTTCTCTTGTTCAATCATCTTCTCGATTCTAAGCTGTTCCCGCAATATATTCTTAACATCACAATTATCCAGTGGACTAGACAAATTTTTTACAACTAAATTTACCTTATTATTGTTAATTGATTCTTCTAATATAGGTGAACTACAGATCTGCTTTTTGGCATGGAGTTTTTTGGAATCACTTCTTAAGTATGGCTTTCGTTCAGAGGAAACTTTACGACTATTTATTTTCTTCTTAGGCGTTATCTCATTCTCATTCTTCGCTATACTACCCATAGATCTGGTGCGTCGTAAGGTAGTTTCGGATTTTAAACCATTAATGCTATCGATCTTAATGGTCTGTTTATTTCTATTGCAACTATTCTTCTTTCTCGGTGGTGTCGTCATTATAGGACTAAGCTTTTTTATTTTAGATCTAGTAACACATTTTACTGCATTTTCCTGAAATTAGAGTGTATGAGTAAATAAATCAAATGCGTCCATTCATCTACAATCAGAAAACAGTTCGAATTTAATTGGAAATTCATTAAATATATAAACAGATAGAGTTACAAATATTAAATAAATCATCATGAGTCTCTCTGTGTACTGACGGACACAGGCCTGCCCCGAGGGCGCCGGCCGGGGCGCGCCCTACGCTACTGGCGCCGAGGCGCGCTCTACACTCCAGACCTCATGTACTCAGTAATCGGTTACCAGTTAGTCGGAAGATATCAAATGAATAATTAACTTTAAATAAATAATATATAATAATGTGAATATAAGAATATAAATTATTACACATATATTGTACTTACATTATTTGCCCTTAATATGCTAAGAGCTATAACAAATGCAGAGGGCAGCTTTTGGGCGAGAGACAAGTTGCGGAGTTGACATAAACCTTCTATATACTGAGCGCGACTTGGTGGAGCTTCGCTTTTTGCTTCTTTCTTTTTGTTATCGACCCTCACGCCCGGCACCCTCAGCGGAAGCGTTTTACCGATATTAAAACTGAGGAAATATAAACAAATATAGACATTTTTATTACGTTAAATTTTTTATTAGGATAACTTAGAAATGATAGTCAGGTGATATATGGGTAGTCAACCAACAATGTAACTATAAAGGAATGATTTGAAAATGCCCTAAGTTGTGATCCATATTTAAAAAACTCCTCACTAGTGTCTACTACATACAACACATTGAGATCAACTTGACAAAAGTGAGGAATGTGCTTCCTCTCACAAGATAGTAACTTAATTATCGTTACATGAGTGTATGAGATATATTTTCATAGAGATATAAAATCAAAAATATGATAGAATTGAACAGAGTCTTTTTATGCAGTTAGTACTTCTCGATTATGTTGTCATACTGAGGAGCCTTGTGGACGTCAGTGAGTTATAAATTATCATGTTCCTACTAAAATAGCTAATGCATTGTTCCCTGCTGTACTTTTGTCTTGTACAAATAGCCCACCCACAGGCAGTGCAGTTGTAACAAGTGATGTTTACATGTGGGACAATAAAACGACAGAAAGCTGCAGTAGCCCATATACTTCAGTTTAAACTGGAGAATTAGGATTGTTGGATGAAGTTATTCAAGTACAATGTTGTGTAATGAAGTTTTAATATTACAACCATTTAATTTCTAGAGATTTATACTGCTTTAAATTACCTTGCAGGTGATGTCCCCTCTATTGGCTTGAAGTAGCACAATTCTTGCCTCATTGAATCTACACTGCCAGTTTCCAAGTTTCTGTTTTCCAGTTCATTCATTTTTTGATGAAGAATGCCAGAACACGGCAGTGGAAGGGAAACCACCAATGACTGTATAACATTTTTTGTTTTCACTAAGTTTCTATCTGCAGCGCTGCTTGTATCCTTATAACTATCTCCTACAACTTCAGACTGAAATACATAGTAAGCATTGAAACATTGACATTGTGAAATTATTACTATAAAACATGACTTTACAGCAAATGATACCTTGTTTTGTTTCTAACAAGGTATCTTTGAAATTCTTGCACAATTAATATGAGAACTATCATTATGCAACTACATAAAGATGCTTCTAACATTACTCATCGAAAACAGCATATGGGAGCTAAAACCTTCGCACTCTGATCCCAACCAGCATGTCCAATGTGAAGATTACAGGAAAAAAGCTCATATATGTGTAAGTACACAAGGGTGCTCATTTATATATTAATGGGGGTGAACTAGGCCAGCAATGGGCTAACACTGGTTGCAGATTTTGTTTTAACTTAATACTAGTTAAACGGCTGCACTTACCTTCGTATTTGTTATTTTGCCATTTTCTTTATTCCAAGCTGCAGTTCCATTTTTATTTTTCTTGTCTAAAAAATTTTTAAATAATTTCCCATATGTGGGTGTGATTTCTGGTGAATGTCTATTGTTAGATTTAGTAGAAGATACTTTAGAGGTAGTAGTGGAACTGTCAGAGCTGGTGGAGTTTTCGTTAGTCACATGTGAGCTCCTTGAAAACATAAATGAAAATAAAATATCATTATATAAGGCAACACAAATAAATTGCATTATCTTAGGTAAAATAACGCTTATAATTCCTAAAGAAGTAGGCAGAGGAGTGTAGAACATTCCACATTTCACCAGTTTGTCCCAATATGAAATAGGTGGTAAATCTATTACTATACATTAGGCACATATTCAGACTTCCTAACCACTACTAGAATTTTTAACTAGAAATTATAGTTAAAAATATCCAATAGTGCCCGACACAAGATTTGAACTCAAAATCTACCCATCGGCAGTTATACTCGCAACCAATACCACCATAAAGGCAGTGTATTTTCTAGAAATAAATAAGGCATATATGTTTATGATAGGCCTATCATACTAATTTGAATGTCAAACCAAAAAAACAATAATAGATAAAGGTCAATTACAATTGGTTAAAAAGTCACCCTACCCTCCTACTAGGTGGTCTGACGACCTGAAGAAGACATGGGGTACTGTTGGATTTGACAGGAGTGGCGGCGATTAGGCGAGGTCTATGTTCAGCAGTGGATCTCCAAAGGCTGATAAATATAAATAATATTAAACAATTTACTGCAATATCTGTAATACTGCAATATCATGTTGCTACACAATGCCACATTATATTGAGAGGTTTGGAATAACATGAATCAATATGCAGCAACTGGGCAATACATTGAATACTAGCAAGTCAGGCCTAGAGTAGTCTCTCAACGGACAGTCCTTTAC
>DWDU01004895.1:0-10396 GCA_018245575.1 Jemadia suekentonmiller | reverse complement strand
TACACTCCTCTGCCTACCTCTTCGGGGATTACAGGCGTGATATTACGTTATACCTAATATATTAATATACCTAATATATTAATATACCTAATATATTAATATATATACCTAATTATACCTAATATAAGAAAGATACGTTTAAAAAATATTAGCGTTAAGAACACTTATATTAGTTTGGGACTTCTAAATCTGGCATCATCATTATCAGCCTGTTCTCATCCACTGGTGAACACAGGCGTCTCCAATAGCGCGCCAGGGAGCTGGAGATTTAGCTTTTTTCATCCAACTACAACAACCACTGTAAGCCACTTAATGTACTTATATCGTCACTCCATCTCGACGGAGATGCCGGAGGCCGCCCTACGCCACATTAAATACCACTGGCAAGTTATTTCATTTCTTTTACAATAAACCATGTCGGAACTGTTGAAAACGCCATCTGTTGACATTATCTTGTAGACAAAAATAAACAAGCGCCACGGTGGCGATGAAACATACTAATTTAATATAATGGAGGCCTTTAAGTCAGTTGAGTCGGGATGATGAATGTTTTAAATGCCGTAACGATTTAACTACTAAACTAGGCATGTGATTGTCTATTACTTTTTGTCCACCTTGCTACAGTACCGATTAGGAAGACAAAATACAATGGATTATGAATCAGCAGTATTAAGGGGTAAACCTCTCAAGGGTTACCAAGATTCTTTAAGTGCTGCTACCGTAGAGAGTTATGACATTATACAATCATTAGGAATTTGACTATTCTAATTATTAATACTGTTATCATAGTAGATCTTGTAACTAGAAAATAAAACAAACATATTATACATTTTTCTAATATTTTTTTATTTATCCCAGTTGAGCCGCTACTCGTCTCTAGCGTCTCTACATTTCTACGAAATGAATGACTACGATTAAAAGTGATGTTTTAAATATGATATTAATTGATGCAATAAAAAGGCACTAATTTAATATATATCCTGTCAACAACTTCTCATGTAACCTATAGTTGTTTCCTATTGTTTTATTATTGCAATAATCCTCTTTTTAAATGTCTTCCATTCAATCGATTTCTTCTTTAGTTACCGGCAGACAACTCGACGATCTTGGCGTTTATTTGAAGAAGGTCAGCCATGTATTCTTCGTCGGCCATGATGGTGGCAATACGTTTAAGAATTGACAGAAGTTCCCCGTCCCTCAGCCTTAGCTGTTCATTGCATTCTTCAACTTCACCCACAACTTCATCAGGTATCTGTAAAAGAAATGTGAATGGTTTTTATTTAAGTTCGTCTGAAAGGTTTATTTTCATTGTCAATAAATCTACGAGGTTAACAAGTGGTGTGTAGATGATTATTGTCAATACAATTGAGATCCATTCTAATAAATATTCTGGTTGTGTTAAAAATCTGAATTGCTAGTAATGACCAGCTTGAATATGTCACGTAACCATTTAATTAGACAAATTCTATGGACACGTTTTAAAATAGAATACAAGATTCATATGTTCAATATAGTTTCAATTCAAAATAATATATCAGTTCTCTGGTGCTGCTAGTCTTTATAGGTAGACCTTTGATCCGCTTTTAACTGCGTCTGTACCTTTAGGCAAGATACTGTCTAACAACAAGAAATTTATTTACCTTCTGCAGCTCCAAGAAGGTCTGGAACTTGAGCTTCCTCCTGTGTTGTTTGCCGTTGTTGGCGTCATAAAACATGGTGAACTCTTGGTCCTTCAGTTTCAACGGGAAGTAAATGCCGGCAATCAGGCGACCTTTGGGATCCCTGCTTAGAAGACTTCTGCAAAAGGACCATATCGATTTTTAATTTCATATTCCACAGTTATTCACATCTGTAACGCTTAAGATGTATCGATTGAGATAGATAGGTATATACTAAGCTCATTCGTCGATCCACCTAATGGATTTTTTAAAATGAAACAAGCAACTAACGGTTAAGACACCAGCACTGGTGTTTTCGAGAAAATATCTAATAAATTAACATAAAGACGAAAGGGAACGAACTATTGGTCTATTAATTCAATAATAATAATGAATGACGTACAAACCTCAGGTCCCAAACGAGGTTTCTCTTCTCCGTGACACTCACGCCGGTTAGGTACGGCTTGGCGACGTACATTAAAGACAGACGTTCCTTGACATTAGCACCCCTGCTCTCCCGCTCGTGCCACTCCACATAGTTAGTGTTCTGCAGGTTGAACTGATAGTTGTACTCTTTACGGCAATGCGGTTGGTCGGACTGAGTGAACCAGCCTGGAATTTAATAAACACCAAAGATTAGATTGAACCACGACTCTAGTCACATTAGGTATATGAATAAAAACATTGAATATCTACCTGTATGTGGGTAACAGCGATCCACCATTACGGTGATTACGCGAGAAATGTGGTAGCCCAAATCTGAGAAGAATATACCAGGTCTGCCATCAACCTTAACGTGAATCGCCAGCAGGACGTGATCCTTTTCCGTTTCAATGAGGAATCCTTGTGGACCGGGGAAGGATGTGGTGTAATCTTTCAGGTCTTGGATGTTTTCGTCGCAAGACACCAACATCATGGACTTAGTGATGCCGGGGAAATCGTTCTCTAATGTCTTGAGTTGTTTCATACCTTCCATAGCCAAGCCCACACAGGTGTGCTTGTGAGCGCGGATGGGTGGGTTGTACTTAGGAAAGAACTCCTTAAGGGTTTCCGCTGGAGACACCATATAGGAATCGTATAGAGTGAGAAAGTTGTTAACGGAATCATAGTTCTCTAAGACGACGAGACGGCTCAACAACGCTTCGGCTTTGGCAACCAAATCTTCGTACTTTTGTAGAGAAAGGTGCAAAGTCGAACGCGTGGCCCCCCACCGCGGGGGCGGCAGGGGGTGGTCTGCGGGCCACTGGGGCCCGGGAGGCTTGTTGACCGAGCCGAGTCAGCTCAACCACTCGGCGCCCCAGCGGCCCATGACGCGGCGCATGGCGCGCTCCTCGCTCGAGGTCGATGCGACCTCCATGGCGGGGACATGCTCGTACGAACCGATGACCCCAGTGGCCCCCACGCCTGACGACGCATCCGGAGACCACTCCTTATCCTTACTTAACGGTTTTATATTTAACGTATCTGTAACAAACAATAAAATATAATTAATGATCAATCATCAGAATTGATAGTAGACGTTTAAGAAGTATGGAAACCAAACGAATAATATTCTATTTTTGGAAATGGAAATTTATGTTGAAGGAAAATTTAGCTTGGAAACGTGTTGGCAATAGTTCAAATTCCACGTCAAATATCTGCGATGCTTTTAATAAAACTGGAATGACGTAGATTGAGTTGAAATCACAGCAAACTCTAAAGTAAAGCAAATAATCAGTGCTGTTATTGTTTTATCTATATGCCGTTCTGTTTATTTAATTAAAACAACAGCATTCATTATACATATTATATTATTTATGCGCATTGACCTTACAAAGCAAACGAAACTATTTAATAAATTACCTAACCTACACAATTGAAACCTAATATAGATAGGGGCTTGCCAGATAAGACAGCAGAGCCCACATCAATCGCTATCCTCGTAAACGTGACTCATCCTATACTGTATTATATACGTATGTGTAGGTAGTATATGTTTCCTATTGTGCAATACATGACTTATTATAATAAAATTATTATGTAGGTTTCCAAGAGTAGTTCCTAGTTGATTTGATTAATATTATTTCAAGAGATTATTTAAATTCATTTGTTAACTGTCACCTTTATTATCATTATTATTATTATCCAAAATTATAGATAGGTGATAGGAAGCTGGGTTTTTAAAAGAACGTACCAGATTTTTATGTAGTATTTATTTAATAGATCAAGCAGCGGATCAGGTTACCTTATAAAAATTTCTTTCTAATATCAGTACTAACAATAAAACTTCATTAAAAAATCTGATGTAGGTAAATTATCCAATTAGTTTATCCAACTACGAAAGTACAATACTATCAATGAAATCTGAAGAGTGTAAGTTCAATGTATTCTCCACAGAATTCACTAGAATATCACAAAAGCGTAGTAGGGAACAACTTCCTACCAATCAGCCTTGGAGATGTACGGAAAGAGGGGATGACGCGAACATTCCAGATAAAATAAGAAAACGCGTATTCGCTTCAATACAAGCGTAAATAAACAAAGCGATGTTGATAAACACAGTTGCTTAATCGTTTTCTATGTTCATAAATCCATACTGATATACATATACAGTAATGTCAATAGTGTGATCATATGGTAATTAAATAAATGAACAAATGTTAAAAACCGTGAAAAACAAAATTCAGATGTGATTAGGTAGGTTATTGAACTGCCTATGACAAAATTAGTTAATAATAAGTGATTTTGTGACGTACCCATTACTCTCTTTTGCAGCTGGAAGCTGGTACCGCTTACGATAGGATGTACTTTCTTTGTTTACTTCTGGAGCTAAACTGGTTTTGCCGGACGCCTCGCGGCTATATTAACCCTCCATTCCATATACTCCCCTCCCCGCGCGCCGCCGCTCTACGTCATTCACTCTATTCGCGGGTGTGCGTGCGTCTCGCCATTAGTCGTGCGTCAGCGTCACGTTATTGGTTTGTTCTTATTAAAATAAACTTTAACACGTCTGTAATAAGCCTCAATTTTGATTGAACATCAAAATATATCATTAGCGTCGGGTGCGGGCTTATCTTTACAACATACAAATGAAATTCAACCCTGTTTTGTATGTAGCTCGGTTTAGTTTCAAAAGCCAGGTATTGTTGACATTGAATGTAACCAAGCCTTGTCGGCCGCGTCAAAACAACACGCACACGAATTAAAGTCTGTGTAGAATACAAAATGTATTTGCTTGTACGTATTGCTGTTTACAGTGTAAAGCCAATATAGAAATACGCACATACATAATACATGAACACGTGCGACAGAAATGATAGCACGTGGTGATATCTTGGAAGGTAACAGTAAATATATAGATAGGTAGAAAAGAACATCTTGTTCTTATGATTTTAATTACCTTGTAGCCTTTATTAGACATTGTTTTTATTATACGATGCTGAAGACAGGAATAATAGGTGTGTGTTAGGATCTAATAACGAAATGACGTTCACAATATCCACCCCGGGGGTGGCACCCTATAACCTTTGTACGTCCCACCCTTCGTAATGGCTACAACGCTATCCGAATAATAATAGCAGGATTCGTAACACGCCTTGAAACAAAATCTTTTTGGATTATTATTAATTACACCATTTTGACTAGTCTAGTCTTACCAACATTCATATACCTGCAGTGTTATAGTTAATTAATAATCGTTACTATCTGGCAATAATTAAGCTTATGAATACTAATAGCTCAATAATACTAATAATTAGCGGAATGGTCGCTTAATGATTTGTGTCTGTTCGTTTAGTGCTTTGTTCACATAACAAAGTACCTAGTTTTAGTTTCTGGCCGTTCATGGTTTTAGTACACTGCCAGATTATGGACTGCAGTCTTATGGAAAATCTCTTATTTTGTAAGCATATCCTGTATAAGTTGTAAGTATTGGAAGACGTATAATAAATAACTGATAATTACAATTTTTTCAACTGCCGAGAATATTATTTGAATATCTACTTTAATTTATATTTTAATTTGAACCAGCGGAAGACAAAGTATCACGCTTGTATTTAATTTTCTCTTCTCTCTTGTAGTCCATTCTTGGACTTAGGCCTCCCGAGGAGTTATGTTACCGAGACAGTCCATATACAATACAACTGGTATACTAAACATAATAAATTCATTTATTAATGTCTCGTAACTGGGACGTAATTGGGAATTAAGTTAACGTAATCGCCGCTATGAGTGTTGTTCTGTGTGACGTATTTGTGGACTTGTTAGAACACTGGTGCACTTGGAATTACCATTTACCTTGCATCCTAAGTCACTGAACACCCGTGTTGCAAAGTACACATATGCGTGGACATATTAGCATAATGTTGTCTAATTAAATGTTATCATCATATCTAATTAAATGATCAATGTTATATAATTAAATTAAATTAAATTAAAAGAAAATAAAACAACTAGGAGTAACAATTTTCATAGCACACCTGCTCATAGAAAGATGATGAAGGGGGAAGGTAGTTGGTGGGTAGAGGTGGTGAGGGTAGGGGGGAGTGGAAGGGGAAGCGTTACGTGTTGGCATAATGAACCTTTCGTTATTTTTTACTTATATAATTTTTATTTTTTTTTACGTTATAGATGCCTTTGTATAGCTTTACGGAGTTCTGCTCACATTATATAACTCGTGTAGAGTGACGTTCAATGTGTTATAGTGATTCACGGCAGACTAATTGAATTATGGGTTTTATAGTGTATGTACCATTGCGAAGTGTTACGTAATATGAACGTTACGTATTACAACATATCTTACTGCCATTCGAATGAGCTGTACATTATGTTCTTAATGTTGTTTTTTATCTGGTGTCGGGCATACATCCAACAGTTGAATGTTTCATGTTACTAATGATGAAATAACAAGTAACTAAAGTCCCACTTTAGATAGTGTTGGAGGTGGTAGGTGGTAGAATACGTGTGTAGGTCTACCGGGGTAGTACCAACCCTAGAGATATTGGTATCGCTACGGAGTATTAAAACAATGCGTGATTCAGTCGACGGGCGTGGCTGCAGTTTCATTCTCCGCCAAGAGTCGCGCCTTTTTTATTACCTTACCTGAACATTGTTTTTTTTTCTATATTTTTTTAAATATTTTGTAACAACTTGGGCCGTCTAATCAATCTATTCTATAACCAGACCGCTGATGTAAATATAACGTAACAACGTAACATCACGCCTGCCTCTCATCGAAGAGGTAGGCAAAGGAGTGTAGTACATTCCCACGTTTCGCCCACGTTTGTTCCACTACGGAATAGCGCGTGGGACTATTGCCATACATACATCGAGCACAAATCCAGACTCCGAGCCATTATTAGAAAAACTGGATAGTATAGTAGCGCTAGTAACCATTACACTAACTAGGTAATTGAAATGTAAGTATAAATAAATTTCTTAACAAACGTACGTAACATCACGCCTGTAATCCCCGAAGAGGTAGGCAGAGGAGTGTAGAACACACCCAAGTTTCACCAGTTACGAGTTAACAAACATTTATATAATATAGACGATTTAAATTTAACACTGCCTCGTTGGTCGTGTTTGTTGCAAGCGCGACTGCCCACCGCTTCGGGGATACAGGCATGATGTTACATTTATAATTGTACATATAATTATTTTTCTAGCGGATTGAACATAAATTACGCTCTCCTATGAACCTCGGTTTTTGACATGTCTTTTTGTACCTACATAGTGACCGTCGTTTCGTCTAATGTACGATAATTTAATCTCGTTTATTAAACACTCGTTATACTAGACTAGACAAGATTAGTCGGCTGATAATTATCTTATATGAAAAATGTGTCGGTTAATGACCTCAGACATCAAATCATTAAATTAGCATTACAGTCTCGTGACTGTTATTACCCATTAGCTAATGATGAGTAATATATTATTTTGTATGAACGTCATTTGTCTTGAATTTGAATAAGTTTATCTGTATTTATAGGTGACGATACTATGCCTATATTACTGGAAAAACGATTGGTTGTGTTACTACATTTCTCTGCATATCTCTTTGAAAATTACAGGCATGATGTTACTTTTAATAATTGATTGTGAGTCACACGCCAATAGAGAAAATGTGTAGTACTGTTGCTTGAAATTATTTAAGCACGTCTTTATGAATGCCCAATATTCAGATTGAGATATTTTGGCTGTGAAATAACTGACAACTATTTCCTTTGTTTCTTTATAAACGTTAATCTTTTAAACCATTATTGGTTCCTAAACAAATCCAATATGGGACCCACGAATGATAAACATGTTTACGACGTCCGCGAGTGTTGACATAGGAAACGCCATCACGAAACATGTCAAAGCGGAAATAGCAACTCGTTCTCTCCTTAAGCATGTGTGCGAACAATACCTATGTGTGAGCGCACGCTGGTGTGCGTACACGTCGATAAAATGACTGATATTGGCCTCATAAGTTGTTTGTAGTAAAATAAACTCTTTTACATCGAGTTACGGTATATTTTGAGCCCAAATGAAATCTCAGAACTAATCTAGAAACATCAAGTGGAGAGTAGTGAGCGTTTGTTTATAATCATGCGTCTGGAATTTTCCACTCGTATTGTTTATATAACAGGGCGTAACGTTGAACGCTTACATTTTTTTCGATTTATAATGAAAAATGGCTTATGATAAAGAAGTCATCGTCTCGATAATGCTTTAAATTGTTTGTTTAAATGCGGTAGTACTCCCTATTGCATTAAGAATATCTATAACGATTATATAGTCCTGTGTAGTTTAAAACGAATATAGGTACATTTACACAAACAAATCGAGTATGTTTCGCTTCTTTAAAATAAAACACCCACTGTGAATATTTGAGACGTTTATTCGAACCAAAATTATTTGAACACTCGTTTAAACATGTTTACCATCATGCGAGTTTGAAAATAGAAGGGCTCAGCAACGAAAGCTTGGTGAATGAACGTGACTGAATCGAACGGGTGATTGTAGCGATATAGCGATGTATTTATGGCGAGGCGATTTGCGACTTGACCACGTGGATGTCAAACGTGAGGAGCGTGTCGAAAACGAGATCCCAGTCACCAGGAAGAGACACGTGCCCGAATTTGTATAGAGGTTCATGTTCTAATAGTTTGTTATACTTAAGACAAAATTATTATTTCCTTGTTTAGTCGTACTTGACATTGCTGCATTGCTCCTATGATGATTGGAGATGAGTCAAAATTGTTAGATAAGGTTATTACTGTTGTTTAAAATATTAATATATTATTACGCCGGGCCTGTCACGGGTTAAGCAAACAGCACCGAGTGCCAAATGCGTGTTCTTAATTACCTGATGTGGTTTCGATACATTCTTCACCCTCTTTATGGGTGACTCACGCTGGCGGTTTCGAAGACTTCTGACTTCCGTTTCAGTTAGTATCTGATATAAAAGTGATGTTTGTATAATAATTATTTAAGGTGAGCTTCAAAAATCATACGTCCTTGAAAATTTGTTACTAACAGTCGTCTATCACTAAAGTTCAGACTTCAACACATGCGATTTTTATTTGGCAAGTTGATAGGGTATCTGCGATGTTACATTATTAGATAGATTGATAACTAACTGATACGACAAACCTTATTCTGCCACAGAAAGTATTTCTGGGGTTATTTTGGTTATTAAATAAAAAATTAATAATCCATTGTAAGTGAGTTTGAATGTTTTAAATGTTCGAAAAAAGAACGATGGTTAAAGTGTATATATGGAAATATTTTATATAAAAATAATATATTTTGATGTCAATATTTTTTGTAGTCAAATGTAAAATAATACAATAAAATTGTATTTCTTTTCTGAACAGAGCCACCCTTATTACTCACGGGTTTAAAAAATAACTAATTCTTAGACCTACCGAATACAAAACGATTTCATAAAAATCGGTCAAGCCGATTATGTGTAGTTCGACCACTAGCAGTACACTGTATATTTTATATTTATGTATCAGAATATAAGAAACGTAACTTTAAACCTGTATTTCTATGAAAGGTTAGGAAGACAATAACTTCTTGTTATATTTGCTACTGTATCAATATTCAATTTTAACTGAATTAATATATTTCTTTAAAATTGTAGTTACGAAAACGATTAGAGGCAACTGTTATGCTGATAATTTAATATGTGGCACTTTTGTAGGCAGCTGTCAAGTTGTTAAATTGGCGTAACGTGTACGTCAGCGTAATAAATTTATTATTACAGTTAACAAATTACCTACATTTTCATCTACCTATATTAAGAAAATAAAGCTGAAAAGTTGTTTGTTTCTTTAACCCGCTTATCTCTAAAACTAGCAATTGGATTTGATAAATTATTTTAGTAGTTGAACTAATATGTTTGAACAAGGCACTTTTCTTTCAATAATAATATTAATAAATAACAATTTCTTTGCTTCTCTTATCTCTACCTTCCGTGGCTTCAATTCATAACCTCATCCCTCAACAAATTTTATTAGTAGATCGTTATTATTAATTTGTAGATCCCAAAAAGCTCTAAAATGACCAAAAAGCTATTTATGTTATATTTATCTTGATCATTATAGTTTTAATCTATGTAAGTTTGTAATAATAATTCGCCATTGAAACGTTTTGTCTTTTCAGAAATCAGACTAAAACCTCGTGAAATACCAAAAAACGTAACATCACGCCTGTAATCCCCGAAGAGGTAGGCAGAGGAGTGTAGAACACTCCCACGATTCACCAGT
>DWDU01004894.1:0-10397 GCA_018245575.1 Jemadia suekentonmiller | reverse complement strand
GAAACTCTAGAAATAGACCATATTATATAAGGCAAGGTACATAAAATATACAGATGTATTATTAATCAATTCAAATAGAACTCTAGAACTGAATAAAAGCGCGAGATTCACTTAAGTTGGCGCCGATTTGAAGCTACATTGTTTCCGCTAAGGTGTTGAATCTTTTAGCTCAATGTTCTATGGGTTTGTGAGAGCGCTCACCGGGGATTTGAAGCTGGCTGGCGCATTCAATAAATGAAAGATTTGTTAAAACTCTTCACCGATTGTGTTGCACTACTGCTCCGTCCTTCGATAAGGCCACTCATTCATGTAGATCGCGTAATATTGATTACATTGAGCCGTTCATTCAGTGGTTATAGCGTACGGAACCGAACCGTCGCGTCGAGCCGGAGGTTGCGGATTCTAATCCGCCCGAAGCAAATGTTTTTGTTACGAGCATAAGTATTATTTCTGTGTCTGGGTGTAAAAAACGTTATAAATATACCTACATATGTAAGTATATATTTATTTGTTTAAACTCATGTAGTTTATGAGCCACCTGGTTACCATAGCCCAGGCTCCACCCAGATTGTTATCAGGCGGAAGTGTAATATTAAGGTGGGTATCCCGATGTGGTATCACAATTTGTAAACATCACATGGAATTCGAATAAACATAACTTTCCTAGATACTGTAAAAATGGTACGTACGTCCAAAAAATTAATCAGACGCTTCCATTAGGCGATTGCGCACCTACATAGGATAGCTTATAATTAACACGACGATTAAAAATAGAGAATGATTAAAAGTTAATTATCCGTATGGCGCGAGCGGCTAGCGTGTCTGTAGCTTTGTGCCAAACGCTCAGTCGTCGCGCTGTTTCGTGCACGCAACGAATGCGAATATAATTGGCGACGAATCGTTCGCCATTTCGTTAGAAAGCGCCATAAACGATCAAATGTGGAATCCGATATGGGATTGTGTTTATTATAAAAAATATACCGCATGGCAATTTCACTTACGTGACGATACAACACTGTAATGTGTTTTAATAGTCTAATATAAGATCAGGCCGGCGCTCCGAAGGGGTAGCTAGAGGAGTGTAGTACACTCACACGTCTCCCCAGTTGTATTATTTGTCTAGCCTTATATGTAATAGGGGGTGAGTCTATTGCCATACACTGGATATTAATCCAGATTCAGGACTACCAGCAGGAATTTCTTGTAAGAAAAACCCAACATAGGACGTAACATACAATATAGCGATGGCTTGTTAGCGTATCACTTTCAACTAACGCCTTGAAATAGTCATTCCTCGTGACGTATATGTAAACATTTATATTGAATAATTATATAACAGAAATATATATTATACAAAATTCACTTTCGATGTTATTAATGACAGAAAACAGAAATGGTCAATCTAACAGTTACATTATTACATCATCACGTCAGGTCCATTACGGGGTAAGCACAGTACACCGAGTACCAAATACCTCTATCCATACAGACCTGATGTATATATAACAATATACTGGGGAGTACGAGGAGCGAGGTTCAGTAACTGATGAAAGATGATTAATGAATCATCATCACCCTGTATCCCGGGATGACGACACCCTGTATCCCGGCACGGGGTCGGGGAATGTATTCTTACTCACCCCTCCCCCCATTTCATTAATTAAAACAAGTTCCATCAATTAATTCGTCAAGTCAACATCCACAATATGCCAGTACAACTCATTCATTAATATTCCTATCGATGTACATTCCTATACATGTACCTAGTAGCTTACATACATACATCGACTCATTTCTTGGTATCTATTCTATTAATCATAATTAAGGGCATTGCGAAACATTCTTATAAATAGCTATGCATTTAATAATGCTATATAATATTATTATATTATTATTACTGCAGACTCAAGTAAGCATGTCATTAATGGCACAATGAGTTATTGTATCAGGTATCATTATTCAAATGGGTCCAAGAATGGATAATGATTTTATAGAACGAAAAGCGGATGTGATTTGATGATTACTTGTTGTATACAGAAAAAAAACGGTTGTATTGTCGTGTACATGCAAATAATATGAAGCGTAGAATTAAAAACCGGCCGGCGAGTGCTTAGGGGGTTACTGAACTTATATTTCAGAGATATCTCAATTATGCATCTCTAGTACCGAGTGCTCTTCGGTGTGGCTATTCAAGCAATCCGAAGCGGAGCGACACGTGGAACATCTGTCATTGTTAAGCATTCTATTAATAACTGGTCATACATATATTTTTAACAGGTGTAGTGCGGAATTAAATCGGCAATGAGCAATGTAATATCCTTCTTTTACTTATTGATGCATTATTTTCTGACTGATGCGGTGTGGGCGAAACCTTTTCACTTTTTTATACATCGATTATATTATCAATAGTCGGGAACAAATTTGGCAACGCACATACTTTGTTAAAAATGTTTTCACTTATTTATACATCGATTTTTAATTGGGACTAATTTGAAAATAAATAAATTTTTCAAACATTTCAAAAACAAAAAAATATTTCTTTGATTTACCGTTACATAGACTTTTAAAAAGTATAGAGTGGAATAAATGTGACAATAAAACTTATTTATTAAAAAATTCTTCTTTTAAAATACTGTACATTCTAAATCAAAAATCCTTCTTTTCACCCAACGACCTCGCAACACTCACTATTCTGATCAGAAACGAGCAGAGCAGAGGCGGAGATATAAAATTACCAAATGCGACCGTTTCATAACGCGTAAAGCACCCACAGCACCGGTGTAATAAAATCTAGAAATAAACATACCTATACAGTTACACACATTCGATATGACTGGACGTTTGCAGAAAAAAAAAACTATCGCGAATTAAATCGATACATCGATTACTGGCACGGCAGACATCCGTTCGGGCGAGCAGGGGCCGGATGCATCAGAGCGAAGAATAGAACGACCGGTGATGGTGAGTGCCAAACATCAGCCGGTGATGTTGATGAGTAATACTGTCTCGGGTAGTCCCGTGCCATCTGCGCGTGTGACTCATCGCTCGTTGTGTGCACGTGGATCAATTAGTAGACGGGGTTGGACGGTAGTGGGTAGTGACCCCACGAAACCCGATCCGCTCTGACGCTACGATGTGCTACGGACCCAAATGAGTGGATCGACGACCGGCTGGGTGCTTGTGTCACTATGTTGGGTGGACACGGGAAAGCCGGAACGACTTTTATTTCTCTTAAACTTTTTAATTATAGTCCTTATTTTTTCAAGCTAACGGATCATCAGATGATAGTAGTTATAACTGCTGCCTATGGACATATGTATAGTGACAAGGCTTCACCATAGCGCTGCCAGTCATTAAAGACTTTGTTAACACTCCCTTAGAAGAACCTAGGGATACTTCGAAGGAAGCTTATTCTAAACGTAAGATTTGGACGAGATTTTTTACATGGATAAGGAGCGCAATTTTATTTAATTTATTTTGTACAAATCTTTTTGATGTTCGCATTTTTACTATGCACAATACTGTAAGATAAATAAAGTACAACATAAAATCACTATTACATACGTTTACTGAGTATGCAACGGTTTTAACTAAGGTGCACCTCCTTGGCACCGGAGTAGCATTTCTCAGTTATCAAGGTCACTGTGTTATCAGTTTTGTTTGACTAATGAACACAAACAAACACGCACGCGCGGGCGCGCACCCACACACACACACATACACGTGTGTGTTTGCGAATATTTAATCAAATCTACATACATCAGCCGGCGTCGGTCGACATAGACGAGCGGCGAGGGCGCGCGGGCCGTCGACCCCGCCCGTCCGCAACTGATTAGATACTCAACTGCAACATTTATTAAGCACACACACACATACACCTACACACATTAAGTAACTATCCTGTGCGCGCCTTCGTGTCTCTCTGTTGAGCGTTCGCGTAAGAACTGCCGGTTGAACTACCTAATTTGGTGCATCTGCCTCGTCGGTCCAGCACGTCGGTCCGCAAGCACGAGTACAGTACCGACCGACAGTTCGACAGTGCGAACCCCGGGGTGGGTAAAATATTATTAGGTTTTTTTTATTTACAAATTCCAATGAGTATTACGCGGAATAGATGCTGGTGTGGACACTGGACTCAACCAGTGCATTTCAATAGGCTCATTCGATAATCTAATGACCTTATAGCATAACCGGTGTAAAGTGGGAGTATTACACTCTTCTGCCTACCCCTTCGGGAAGATACAGGCGTTACTTTATGTTAATTTTTAAGCGTAACTCGCATTTTCCCGTTGCCGTAATGACAGTAATCACGACAATATCCTTTATCGATTCTGTATGTTGTTGCTTGCTGTTGTAAATTATATAATTACCGGAAACAGCTCTCGCGGTCCGGACGTGGCGAGTGCGTTCGAGAGTTGTGTCCGATTTGATGCATGCATGTGTGCATGCTTGCGTGTGTGTATGTGTGAGTAGGTCAAAAGGCAGTTAAGTTTTTTATATGTTGCAGTGTAGTTGGATGCTGTAAGTCGAGGACAGGGCGTAATAGCGCTCATTAGGGGAGGGGTACGTCCAACAGTGGATTCATATGCATGCTTATTATGAAGGTGACATATGATATTCGCGTTGAACTTATAATAACATCACGCCTGTAATCCCCGAGGCAGTAGGCCGAGGAGTGTAATACACTCGCACGTTTCACCAGTTACGCTTACGTCCCACTATGAAAAAACGTGGTGAGTCTGTTGCCATACACCGGGCACAAACACAGACTCCGTGCTACCAGGAATTCCAAGATAAAAACCCGATAGTACTCGATCAGGGGATCGAACCTAGGACCGCTCGATCAGCAGGTGCGCTCGCCATCATTCGAGCATCGAGCCATTAAATGTGAAAATCGAAAATGTTATTTGCATACAAAAACTTTTTACATTTTATAGACAGCACAAACTAAGGCGTTGATGCAGTGGCCAGTGACCATAATTACTGGGCGTGGCGGTTGTGAGTTCGACATCCGGCGAAGGAAAACGTAGTGTATTCACCACAAGTTACTATTTTTCCAACTGTAAAATTGTCTATGTAAGGGTATATTCATAAATTTATACACATACATTGGTTTATCTACTATTTGGTCGTTATCCCGTAATAGTGTCAGCCTAATTTAGACTCGGTATGATAGTGAATTAATCTTCCCTACATGTTATTATTATTATTGGTATTATTAAAAGTGTCTTGTGATGCACCTATCGCGACTAACAACGACGGTGCGAGTAGTTGTGATGTGCGATGGGCCAAATTCCCCAAAGGCCAGGGCTATGTCCAGCAGTGGACTCAAACGGGCTGATGACGATGACGCTGTGGATACACGTCGTCATATCCTATAACGTCCGCTACGTCACACGTCGTCACCGTAGCTGGCCGAACTACCGGTCGCACCACCGTGCGTGTGCAGCTGTGTGGTGCCGTATACGACAAGCTACATCCAGTTGTTGATACAATGTATCGCCGAGGCGGGCCGACGCGACAATTGTCGATATGTTTTATCGCTTTGTGCTTATTATTGTGTTTACCAGTTCACAAGTACACACACATACACACATGTAAATATATGAAAATGTTAATAGTCTTGTTGTGTATGTTCCTATTTTAAAAAAACTGTATCAGGTCTGGCACTAGACGTTTTTTGCTCACCCCGTAAGGTCCGTGGCGTGATGTATCAATAATAACATAACAGACAGCGTACAGATCATTGAATCGGACGTTAATTAACAAAAATCCATCGTTAATGGCCGAGTTAACGTTATATTGCAACAATAACGTACAAAAAGTGTTCCAATGAACCAATTTTGAATAAACGATAATTGAATTTGAAATGTTCCGCGCCTTGTACATGGTACCGGTGTGTTACATACCACATAGGTACACAGCTTCCAAGACGTGTGTCGCCTCGGAACCGGAACATCTTTAAGAACCTGAACTTCACAACTCCTAGTTGCAAAAATACACATTTGCGTAAACAGCGACTATCTATCGAATAATCGTCCATCCATCATTTGTTGTTGTCGTCTTCGATTCCTTTATTAATACTTAGGGTCAAAAGAAACTCCATGTTATCAAAGCGTGATCGGTGCGGGACAACTCTAAACTAAACGATAATTATCCCAAATCATAGGTTATTAATGTTACATAACACACAAACGCACAGAAAACAAAAAAAAACCATTTAACTATAACTGTTTGAAGATTTGAGGATAGGGCTGTTGACGGCAAATTATTGTCGGTGTAGGGGAAAGCACATCTGAGGGGTGGCGATCGTAAGCTTTCCAATCTTATTATTTATTTTACACAGTATAGCATTATTTATTTAAATCATCATACATACATATGTATATATACTAAAATTGTGTCAGTTTTAATACTAGGTACGTATGTTCTTACTACTGGTTTTCTTAAACTTCGAATTTCTAGTTCAAATTTCTGGTAATGTCGGATCGGACTCTGAATATGTAAACGGCTTATGGCAATAGGCTCACCACCTATTCCATAATGGGAGGTAAACGTAACCTACCTCCTCGGCGATAGCAGGCGTTATGTTACATTATTTTTTTCACGTTTGATTAGAACACGTGACGTATCATACGGACATATGACATCGAAATATCAAACTAAGCTCTAATCTAACGTTCTTTAAAAAACACGATTACATATTGAAAGTTATCCATTATTCTTCACATACGGCATGTACTGGTATGTCTCTCTAACAGAAATAAGTTTCACACGTACAAGACCCCTATGCGATAATGAGTCGCTATGCGGGTACGTGGAAAAAACACTACACGTCTACTACCCCCATACGCGCTACCGACGATCGCTACTCGCATGGAGATCACACATGTTAAAATAACCAATAACCATTCGAATCTGATCATATTTAGTACGCGCAGGATACAAAAGCTTAAGCCTAGACAATAAAATGAATAAAGGTCGACATGACAGTAATGCTCCGTTGTTTGTGTCGGCTGCAAACGCGACTGCCGAACGAGACGGCCTGAGTTCGAATCCCGAGTATGGCACTATCGGATTTAAATTTTCTAATAGTGTAGCCCGTAGTCTGGATACCCGGTGCCCGGTGTATGGGAATAGACTCATCGCCTGTTCCACAGTGGGATGTAAACGTGTGAAACCATGGAGTGTACTACACTCCTCTGCCTACGTTTTCAAGGATTACGGGCGTAGTGTTACCTTACGTTATTATAGTCTATAATGGTTCACTTTCTATATAGATATTAGAAAACCGGCGAAATAGTGCGTATTGAGAGATGAAGAGTATGTCCAACAATCCATGTTGAGTATAGAGCATATTTCCAACAATGAACCATTCATGGTGTTGACAAAAGCTTTCTTTTGGCTTTGAGGACTAACTTAAGAAGGTTTTTATCTAAGTGTTAATGGATTATAGTTTAGCTACAGACAAAAATACAGGTAAGAAAAACATGATCCCTTTTGCAGGGCCAATTAGAACTTAGCTTCTGCTTTAAAAAGTACCTCTTCAGTTTCCTTCACAAAACTTCAATATAATTATGTGTACATGGCAATAATAATATGATATTATTAGATTCTTTGCTTTAAATGAATCTCACCTGTATGATTAAAAAGAATTGATTTCATTTTTTTATTTATAATACTCTAGTCAATGCATATATTGTTTCAATATTTGGTTATTTTGTATTTGTATTGTAATAAGTTCTGTCTTGTGAGAATATAGATAACTAAAGAAAAGATTCATACATCTACTTAAATTGGGATGAGTCATACATTATGCTACTATGCCATCAAGAATAGTGTCAATATTTTCTGCAGTTCATCAGTTAATATTGGGGTAGCTAAATCGTCTCACCTTGCAATCCTTATGCCGATAACACCAAGTGCACCCAAACACTAGGCTCACAGCAACAAAGACCAGCGCCAGCGCTGGCAATGCCGCTATTAGCCCACCCGAGCCCCATCCTTCCAATTCCAATGGTCCACTTTGTTCTGAAACATACCATCAATATCATGTTCCTGTGTGATATGTGCAATGATACAGAATGTATAGTGTGATATATTTTATAAAATGATTGTAAGCATTTCCACTTCTCTACACCATTAATCATATATACCAGATAGCAATAGTTTATCGAGAGAGTAATTAATATAGAAGAAATATACCAGGTCAGTGTTACTAATGAGCATATAAAGAAAGTAAAAAATAAATATAATTTCAATATGTGTTGTGAGATATAGTACACACAAAAATTCTTTGATAATGTGCATATTCCTAACTGAACATGAAGGGTAATAATATATATCATGAGTATCACATGAATCAGTGTCATTTTTTTTAGATATTACTATGCCTAGGACTGTGTGAGGGCCCTGACTAACAGGCTGACAATGTGATATGTTAAAGTACATATGAATATCCTCCTACTTATGTTATAGATTATTCAAAATATTAAGACTATATTATAGGTTATGCCAAGGCTACTTTATGGATATATATTGCTTACTATCATACAGATTGTAGAGAACTGTGAGACCATAGTTTGTGAAAAGAAAACTATTATGGTGCATTCATACACCATAACTTTTTGGTTCATTCATTAATAATTACTATACAAGAGAACTATTGAATATAATAGAGTTCACTAAAAGCATGCCCAGTTTGTATACTATGGGCAAAACCCTCATTACAGGAGGTCTAAGTCTAACAGTAGACTGAGACAAGCTAATCGTGAAAGCAATTGAACAATTAAAATGTCAAGTACATAGGCAGATATCCTTATCTTAACTCAGACAATAAAATTAAACAACTACATATATGCAGTAATGAGAAACATATTCAGTTTTATAATGACTGTGTTAATCACAATCTCTTTTTCGAGTAACATATGTGAGATAGGTCTGATTGATATAGAAGGCTATGACATTACCAAAGCGTACCATACATATACAGACAGAAATATGCAATTCAGCTACATTATTTACTTTATTTCAATGATATTTTATTTTAAAAAATGGTTTCATTGGGAGATCCAATACTGTGAAAAAATCAGAAGACATTTCTTGTGATACTGTTGTACAATATGTACTGGATATTTTTTAAATTTACAATTGATGTTTGAGGGTAGATTATAACATTATATGTTAACTGATTGGCACATCATTGTCAACTGAATGAGGATGTGGTATAAACTCTTAGTACACATTTTAAAATTGTTTAACCGTCAAAGTTTCCTTCGGAAATTAACTCAATGGGCTACTGCAGAATTTTAAAACATTTGAATTCTGAATTATAATATGTGATAATACGAAATTAAGACAGATAATTGTTTAAAGTAAATAAAGAAATATTAAAAAATGACGTACTTATCTTTTTAATAAAAAACACTAAGAATAGTAGAGAAAACTATCCCTAGATACAACATTATTGAGGCATTAACCAAACCTAAACTTTAGAATATAATGAAATGTTTAAACATAATAAACCTAAGAAATGTATCTGCAAGGGTTACGTCGCAAGTGTTTAGTGCGTTTTAATAGAAACAATTAATAGGAAAAACATTTTGTAAACCTACTTACCGTGAGGGTAGGCTTGCGGCGTTGTTCTCAGTGGCAGACCCTGTGTCAACTGGAGGCCCGCAGAGGCCACAAACAAAACAGCCCACAACGTACCCATCATTATCACACTATTTACACAGCCGTATTATTTTTCGTTTCATTATTTACCATTTTTATACATCACCACAACACAAAAAATACACGGTCCATGACAGATTTGCACTAGCAAAATATTATTGAATACTGTAGAATATTAACACTATAAATTATGTATAAACAACATTTTCAAAGTCTAGGATATTTATTACACATTTATTATTAAATTTGTTAAGATTTTCGGGCACATTTACATATAAATTGCGCAACCCACAGCTGTACAGAACGCCATTTTTCGATATTGATATTGCATGTTAAAAAAAATGTCTTCACTAAACCAATTATTTTATCAATAGCAACACTGTTATTCGGTAAGCCAAATTCATTTAAAATGTAGAGTAATAATAAAAAAATATATCTAAAACGTACTAATAGACGTAATAATATGACATATTTAAAATTATATGAATGGGTTAAATAAATATTGTAGATAAAGAGTTCCATAAATAATTGATAATTCCTTAGTAATTACATCCCATATCATCTAAAAACTTTTGAAATATATGTATGATGTTTCATTTTTTATGAATATTTAATTAATTACCAACGTATCGTAACCTTCGTATCGTATGACTGCCTCGTTGGTCGTGTTGGTTGCAAGTGCGACTGCCGATCGGGAGGTCCTGGGTTCGATTCCCGGGTCG
>DWDU01004893.1:0-10397 GCA_018245575.1 Jemadia suekentonmiller | reverse complement strand
AATTAACAATTTGTTTTCTTTGCAATCATACACATACTGTTAAATATTGGAAAATAATTAAAGATGTATATCGCTAGATTTAAACTCCATCAACTTTGAGTGTCGAACAAACCACGATACTTATGAGAACAATGCCTGCGGAAAATCTATTTCCGTCAGACATTCTTATCTGTACATCTATATAGATAAAAAAGGAGTATCTATTTGTAATATTAAAATAATCACTTTTTACTAAATGCATATTATGTATGTTTGTATACACGGTAAATATACCAAAATAACATTTTTTGCCATTTTTGTCCGTCTGTCTGTCTGTCCGTTTATTCCGGCTAATCTCTGGAACGGCTGGACCGATTTTGACGGGATTTTCACTGGCAGATAGCTGATGTAATAGAGAGTAAATAACGGTACTTTCATTTTAGAATTTTTGAATATCACGCGGACGAAGTCGCGGGCACAGCTCGGTTATAAAATATTTTCCGTGCCATGTACAGTGAAACGCTTCAACAATTAACAACAACTACAAAACGAAACAAGACAAAGCGCTGTCACTCTCCCGAGATCGCTGTTTGAACTACAAAGGCTCGGCTGTCCTGTCTCGGTACGGGAACAACGACGCGTTCCCGACATGTGTCCTTGTAACGTGCACTTGTCGAAAGCACGAACACAAAGCGAGTGATCTATTAGCGATGGAACGGAGCAAAGTTCTAGAACATTCTTAAAAAACTATGTTCTACGCGTCATTTTAAATCGGAGAATAGTAAGTAATGAAATGAAACTGTTTAGCTTTAGAAATAAAAGCAATATATATGGTAAAAGTTATTCACGCCTGTAATCCCTGAAGTTGTAGGCAAAGGAATGTAGTAAATTCCTACGTTTCACCAGTTCCGTTTACGTCCCACTGTGGAATAGGTGGTGAGCCCATTGCCATACATTGAGCACATGTCCAGATTCTGAGCCAGTACTAGAAAATCTAAATTAGAAAAATTCAATAGTGCTCGAATCGAGATTTGAACCCAGGACCTCCCGATCAGCAATCGCTTTTGCAACCAACACGACCAACGAGGTAGTCACCTACATATATCAATAATAATAACCAATAGAAATGATGGGAAAATTAAAAGTGGGTCGAACCAATTACTCAATGTATATAACCATTCACTGCTGACTTCGTCAATGGACACCCACCTTATGCCATGCACTTGCAAACGCACTTGTCGCAAGCACGAAGGTAAGAGGTTGCACGCGACTTGCGGACCGCAATTATGCGGATGCCGCGATGCGGTGAGGAGGCAACCGCATCGCTCGGTTACAGCACATCACGCATAGCGATCATGCATGCAAGTTATGTTCTTTGAATTCTATTACTCGCACGCACACATACCCCCGAAAATAAATAGAATCTGTGACATTCACTTGTTGATTCATTGCCTGTTTTTTTATGTTTTTTTATTGCGTTCTCGTGTTTATATCGACACGACACGATTTGACCAACAAATACATACATCAGTGTAGATAATCGATACGATATCTATATACATGCATACGGTTACTGTATATACATGTAAGATTTAGAGGCTTATTTTTTATTACGATTTAATTATACCTTAGTGATTTATTACGAATCAAAAACAAATCCCTAACTATAATTCATCAATATTTTGGTCTATTTTTTGTCTGTTAAAATTTGCAAGGTCAACTTATTTATTTATTTTAGCGTCATTTTTAATCTAATATAACCTATGGTTGGGTTAGAAATGGTAGATTTGATGCCCGAGTGAATTCTCTACCAGGCAACCCATAACTTCGTAGTCTATAAAAATTATATTAATATTTGAAGTGTAATATATGTATTACTAACAATAACATTATATTATATTACAACTTCTTACAAGATACTGACTACGGCACAGCTAACAGTCGTGTAGTAATTCTAGATTCATCCGCCCTAGATGTACTCTAAATAATACTACCTAGAACAATTTATCACCATATTAAATGTCATCAAACTCGGTCCGGTACATCTCGCGTGATAATGGAACATACAATCAGATAATCAGAAATTATCTTCTGCATTGTTGTTTTGTGTCTTCGTAACTCATATTAATTACTCATCTGCAATTAAAATACCGCAAACGAAATGATATTCCAGTAAAAGTGAATGAGGAAGCGAATGACGCTGACCGAGCCCCTCGCTCGCTCGCTCGCTCGCTCAGCAAATGAATTCGACTCTCCACCGTTCATTCGGTTCAATGACGACCGTACTCAGTTTTTTGCTCACATATTTCCATGCAACAAATCCACTGATAAATTCGCTACAATATCGCATTCGGTACAGTACGTATCATGTTTCGTTGCGTTCCTGGTTTATTTTTTCCAATCGCCAACAGGAAGGGAAACGCAACGCGTCCAACGAACGCTGAAAATTCATTGTTGTTTATGCAAATCCAGTAGGTGCCAGTAATGTGTGATTCGTTCTGTGCGCGATGCAAATGCGTAAGACGCGATAAACAAGTCACTAATAAATACGATAGTTTATTTTGCACGCGTATATTGTGTATCATTTTGTACTGCTAGTGTTGTGGTTAACGACCTTTGCTGTACCAAGGGTTGTGATATAATACTCGGGTACATACAAACAAAATGTAAACTAAATTGACGGTACGTTATGGAAGATCGGAAACTCGTGACATAGGCATGTATGACATAAAGAGATAATCGTTATTTAGTATTTCTTTATTAATGTGGCCTGTGGTCTGACGATCTCAAGATGACAGCTAGATCCAGCTAGACTCAAGTGGCTCAGGACTGAGCGGAGAGACGCTGATAAAGAGAGGTTGGATTTGTATTAGAATTTGGATGGGTTGGATTGGGTTGGTTGGTTGGTTAGATTGGATGGGTTGAACAAAACAGAATACTACATAACAACAATATGACATCGCGCCTATATTTCTCCGTAAGGGTAGGCAGAGGAGCGCACCAATCCAACGTTTCATCTGTTATAAAGATTAATAATTTTTATTATTGCATAAATATATTCCGTGTGAGAACCATGCAATATGTTACCGATATATCGTTTAAGATCGTGAGCATCTTAACGTACACAATGTCTGAATGCGATATTGCCGAAGATGATGTGTCAGTGTGTGTGTGTGTGTGTGTGTGTACGTCAGTGATGCGAGAAATGTATGAAAACAATGGCGAACTTCGAGCAAACATTCGGCCGTATCGCAAATATTTACACTGCGCTATCGACAGCTGGATTGTTTCGATACCCCCAGCCTCGCTCGACACACTCAACAGACGTACTCGGAAGTCGTACGAGAACCCACTGCGAACTTTATTGTTGCTTATCGCCGAATAAAGTGTGCGTTGATTTCAAATAGTTCGCGATATTAATTATATGTCGTTTAAATAAATGTTTGTTAAACGTTAATTTCAAATAGTTCGCGACAGTGTTGGATACGTCGTTTAAATAAATGTTTGCAAAATAAATGTAAGTATTATTATTTTTGTATCACGTATTTTTATCTTTATGTATTATAATTATAACAATTACAAACATCCATCACTATTAATGTTAGCTCTCAGTAATAGAAAGACAAATACATAAACATTACATTGTATACTTTATTTTATATAAATGATGGTTTAAGATGAATGGTTGATGGAGTATGGAAAACTAACGAAGAAAATTATTTTCCCATTGACATCAGCGCAATGACAACGAGAGTGACGAATCAGGAGTATTCTGTAATACTGTAATTCTGTAATTTATATATACAGAATATAATAGCAAAAACTCGATGTTGTTTGTTTATGCAGCCAATATCCGGCCCGCTCTATTAGTGCCCACCCTCCTGCGGCGCCCTTCCGGGGATATATTGATATAGTGTGTTGGAGCTTCCGTTGCGCTGGCTGGCCGTATTTTTTATAGTTTGCGAATAAATTTTTAAATCACGACTTATTAATATATGTTAAGTATTCGACAATGTGGATGTGAATGACCCAGAACATCATTAGAGGATCCCTTAATGTGGGTAGAAACCCAACATAGTTATTCAAACTATAACAACTGGGCCGCTTAGTAGCCAACACTATCGCCTAGATGGAAGCACTGTTGTTTTTCACAGGACTGCTGACATATTTACAAATACGTCCTTACAAAAGCACTGCTAAGGATAAGCATTAAAAACGATATGTTAATAGCGAACGGGGATGGGTAACACTTGGATAATTACGAGGGAAACTGTAGTTTGTGACGTATTCGTCGCACTTATGTAATAGGTTGTTTTCAAATAAAATACAACTGAAGCAAACAAATCAATCGGTATACATTACTTATGATGAAAGTTCAAGTTTAATCGCTTTATTTTAACATTCAGTCTCTTGTGTAGCGTATGTTAAGAATGCTTATTGAATAATTTTGAGGCAGGATTTCAAAATGTCGGGGGTTGGATTAAAGGGTGAGGCGGTCTGGATTCGATCCACGACCAGGGCGTTGCCCGTACATTATACAAAGTCATAACAAACACCATGACGGATGGTTGTTTGCGATGCCCTTAATAGTTGATACGATCAATCAATTAGAGCACGCAGTGGGCGTTAATGATCGCTCTGTTAGTTACGCCACTTGCAGTCGTGGTGTGGTGGTGTCAGTTGTTGTATTATGTCTACACAGCGGTGAGCCTGCGGCGAATACGGTATACAAAAACGGCTTAGTAATTATGAAATGTTGTTATAATTATTTTCGGTGTCGCATACTAGATGGCGCTACTTGTACCATCGATAATGCTTCTGCGTGGAGATTGAAGTATATAATGTACATATATTCGGACATACGAATTATAGACGTACTTTATGTATTAAGAGAAGCCATGGGGAGCAGCGGGTGTGACGGCGTCTCAAACATAATGGCAACTAAATCTGAAGTTTTAACATTTGAAACCTTTTAAATTATTTAAGATCTTTTGTTCAGGGATTGTTTTTTTATACTATTGAGCACAACTTTGAGAAATCGCGATCTAAAAAATATATGACAGCCTACTTCTGAAAACAAGATAATGGAAAACACACCAAAAAGTCTAAAAAGCGTTTGGGACCTATTTTTAAAATCTACATTTTGTGTTCCTTTCATCTATATCGTGCTTTTAACGTATGGATGTGAACTAATTCAGATATATGATAATATCATTAAGAACGTGTTGGAAAATGTTTTAAAATTTAAATTTAAATTAGTACTGATTTATTTATTACACGGATTTCGGCAAATTTTACGTATCTATCGATGCTAGATTGTTTGCCGTGAATTGACTGCATTTCGAATAAACTACTCTTCACTCGCTTGAAACCTTCGCTCGGTTACCTTGAAAGTAGATAAAAAATCATACAGTTGACTATTTTGTGATAAAACTTTCAAAATTACGAAGGTAAAATAAATTCCTTAAGTTAAATAAAGTTTTAAATAATCATCATATTGTCCTGCATTTCTTTGCATAGCGGATTTTTTATATTTCCCTAGGAAATTAAATGGGTTTGCTCACAATGAAAGATATCTTATGGGTATGTATATCGTTCAGACATACAAACATATATTTAAGCATTTTCATTGTGTATAAAAAAAAAAAATTAACACGTAGGCAATAAAAGTGTAAAGTAAGAAATCTAGAAACAAATGTACCTATAGATACGAAGCTTAGCAGGCCACTAATTGTAAAGTTGTATTGGGAGGTAAATACAAACGACATTGCAACATCTCATTAGAGCACTAATGGGCGACGCGACGACAGGCGACGCGCCTACCTCGCACTGATGCAGGAGATAGGTATATCGTTTATGCTGTTAAACTTTCAATTGTTAGAGTTAACGTTCGGCTAGAGTAACCAAATAATAACATTTTAGGGTAACGACTCACATGGTTATCTTATTCTATACTAGGAAGAGCTTATACTAAGGCTATCTTAATTACCTACCAGCTGCTACCTAATGGTACCTAGTTACCTTACCTTGGCTTACTTACAGTACAGTTAATAAATTGTATTTTATAACATCACGCCTGTATTTTCCCGAAGAGTTTGGCAGAGGACTGTATTACTCCTCTATTTAACCAGTAACGTTATATGGTCCATGTATTAACCGATGAACTTATTGACTTACAGTCGACACAAATCCACACTCCGAGTTACAGTAAGTCCGTGAAATAAAAGTAATACCTTACCTGACCCTTTACTGTTAATTGATTAATTGTTATAACTGTAATATATTCCAGCATACGTGTAATAGAAAGAATAAAAATAAAAAAACACTACATTCCTGTATTACGTCGTAATAAAACTCAATCTACAAGTTATCAAGATGATGGCCATAATGGCTGCGCCTATTGGTCGTCAAACTGATTGATTGAGACGTGAACTGTACTACTGACACTTAAGTATTATTAAAAAGTATTAAAACGATCTATAAATTAATACCTTCTCTTACTGAATAGGTGAAACTTCGAAAATAAATCTTTTAATAGGGCTATTATCCACTGGCGAGTCCCGGTTTATTATCATTTCGTTTCTTTAATTAATTACTTTCGTTTACTAACACACCTTTGGGAAGAGCAGGTACAGTCAATGACCAGTAGCCAGTCAAAAAATGACCGCAGCTCTCGGAACAGAACTGTAGGAATGCCTGTTAGCGTCGATTCTGTTAGTGAAACAACTAATTAACTAATAATAAAACTATGTAAATAATAAAACAACTAATAATAAAACATTTTATTTCATTGGTTACTGGTCCTGCGGAATTCATAATTGTAGTCAATTCTAATTATGCATATTTGATCTATGTTACCACTCTGGCTTAAGACCTGGATAAATTAGTGTATATAAACTCAGCTCAGTTCGAATTCCTATCACCGGGTATTAAATCTGATATTGTATGGAAAACTAAACCAACTTGACGACTGCTTTGTGACGACGGAATTGCTACTATATCGCTTATAATCGACCGAAATTTTGGCATCATCGGTGATCCTCGCCAATGGATCACCACGGTAACATTTCAGATTGCCACGCGAGACGATAAAGCCGAGATGAGTTCCAAAAATACATTGACACGTGCGCTAAGCTGTAATCGCAGCATGCGGCCGCGACGTTCCGGAGCGGGGTACACACGTTGTGCAACCGAACGCAGGTATCCGTGAACGCGCGCAGGAGCACAGACAGGAATAGATCGCTGCACAAAAACGTGGTACTGTCATTTCGACCCATATTTTACAGATAATTTTCAAAAAATGTCGCTATCGATCAAATATTTCGTTTACTTTTTACATCGGCGCTCTAATGTACTGAACTAACGAATCCTACGAGGCTACTGAGTTAAAGAATTGATCCCCAGCTCGCGTGCCCAGCGGGGGCATTAAGAGCGTATCGCCTGAGGGGAGGCCTAAGTCCAGCAGTGGGCTGCAATATACCGATGACGATGATGATGATGTGAGAGTACTTCACTCCTCTGCCTATCCCTTCAAGAAAATCCAGGCATGATATGATATTATGTACGATACATTGTAATTTATGAAATGAAACTTCAGCGACTGCAATCTGAAAAGATAGATGACAGCAAGTGTCGGGAACATTACTATGTTCAGATTGGTCTTAATCCGGTATTCTCGTGTGTACTGGACTTTAATGATGCTATGGGCTATTGAAGTGCAGGTGAGCCGATAGTGGCCCACAGATACATAAAACATGAAGTTTCTGCGACGCTTGATTGCGCACAACGGGACGCAGGCGCCTCGCCAAATAAGGCTCGAGGCGTGTCACAGCGCGGGGCGACGACTGCGATGCGCGCGCGACACGAACGTAACTCTTCAAAACGTTTGATGGCTTTGAAACAGTTTATGCACAATCCATACTAAGTCTTATTTTATAGTCATAAACAATCCGCCTCGTCGCCATTAATTTTGTAGCGTACTAACCATCATCATTATCACCCATCAGCCTTTGGACGTCCATTGCAGGATATAGGTATCCCCTAGTCGGCACCACTCCTTCTAGATCTGGAGCTACCGAATCCAGTACCCCGCTATGTTCCCTCCACCTTTTAAGGGAGACCATCATATCTTACGGCTTACTATCCAATGCATATAAATTTTGTAATTTACAGGTTTTTTTTAACATGTCATATCCCACTTCTGGGTTCAAAGTTCCATTTCTTGAACATCGTATCGTGAGCGTCATGGCGATGTATCAGGTCGCAATCTAAAGTGACGCTCGACAACGGGACAGGCTCGCCGAACACGGCATGATTACGCGCTCGAAAGCTCCACTCCTCAGCGAGAAAACTGCATGTCGACCGGACACCATTATTGATAATGGTTCGGTTACAGACGTTCTTGTCGTCTCAGGTCAGATGCAACACCACGGATTTGCGATTATTGAACTATCTGCGTTTTTGTTCGGAAAGAAAGCAGGAGAAACTATTAATTCTCTCTTCGATCTGGTATCAAAATGTGTCGATTTTTCAATTTTAGAACATATATGTTTATTTAACTCGGACGCAGTCCTCGCTAAATAAAATTGAATATATTATTAAGAATGGGTTTATTCATAAAGAGTTACCCTAGACTCAACCAATGAGAAACAATAACGAGAAAAATCCATACACACAAATCGATATCAATCAACTTAAATCAAACATAATACCCTAATTCCGGCCGATTTTTCATTTTGACCATGTAGCACGACGTACTTGTAATAAACTTGTCCAACACAAGTGATAGATAAAGTAACCGTGGGAGATGTTTTCACCGCGAACGGTGGAAAGTGGTAGCGTCAATATTAGCTCGGTGCGCGCCGGACGCCGTCATTAGTGCCCAATAGCCAGCGCTGCACTTGACCGACTTTGACGATAGAGGACGCTACTGGAATGTGCGCGATTTGTAACTTTTATATATCAAGATTTTTATTACATGCATTGTTTTACAATACAAGATTTCTTAGTATATGCATTATTTTATAGTACAGGACACAATGATTTTAATTATTATTTTTACAGTCGGCTAACATCATGTCACGTCAGGTCTGTAAGGACAAAAATAATTTCGGCACTCGGTGCTCTCTGCGCACCCCATACAGCCTCAGTCCTTACATTATTCCTTGATAATATTATTAATGAATTACGTAGATTGTACGGAACAAAAGAAAAATGGTGCATAATGCTGTTGTACTGACAAATTAGGGTTGTTAAATAATATTTAGGTACATCTATTTGGATCATGAACTACGAATACATGTTAGATAGCGTACAACTGAGTACGCAGCCTGCGTAACACAAACATGCCCTTATTTTGTATTCAATTTTATCGTTAGGCAAATATTGTTGGGATCGCAGACATTTACCGGAACATATTTAGGTCTCTACGCTGTACCGTCGTCTTCACAACAATAGAGTTATCTACGTACTGATGTAAAGGAGATAGATAGAGATGAGCGGTCATAATAAATTTATTTATCTCCGCACTGTTCAACATGAGACTTATTATTATTATTATAGCTTCAGGTGCCTAATGGATACGGGTCGCATTCGAGAATTAGACATTAAGGTTAAGGTCTTAGTCGTCATAATCATCAGCCTAAGTCCACTGCTGACATACGACCCATCTGAGAGGTTTTCGCAAACAAACTCCACACTGGACATGCGGGTTAACGATCGCAGAGCACGTACTCTCGCATCGCTGACAAGGACATAGTGATTTTCTTGAATAATAACCAAATGTAATACATATACATATATAATAGGAGATATATATATTAAAACCGGCACAAAATAAATATTACTGAGAATGAACACTGTAGACTTTTCATCGAATCTTGGCCTCCATCAATGACTCACTGTTTTCGCAAGGTCAGCTTGTGTCTAGAGTAAAAATATAACATTGCTTAATCATTTCGTATTGACTATACACACGTACACTCTCCACATCTATGTTTGTTTGTTTAGTTCTAAACTATGTAACAGATTCGATGGAGTTTGCATTGACATTAAGATATATTTTTCTAGGTTTTATGTACAGTACATTTTAATTAAATGTGCAATTAGCAGAAGAAGAGATGTCTTGTAATGTAGTAGCTAAAAAAACGATTTTCTGGCACCTGATACAGATGCAACACCATGCATTATACGGTATATTAAAAAATGCTCGTTGCTCGTAAAAAATGCTGCCTCGTTGGTCGTGTTGGTTGCAAGTGCGACCGCCGATCGGGAGGTCCTGGGTTCGATTCCCGGGTCGTGCACTACAAAAATGTTCTAAGTTAGATTTTCTAATTTAGATTTTCTAGTAGTGGCTCGGAGTTTGGATTTGTGCCCGATGCATGGCAATAGGCTCACCACCTATTCCATAGTGGGACGTA
>DWDU01004892.1:0-10397 GCA_018245575.1 Jemadia suekentonmiller | reverse complement strand
GAGTTTATCGCCGAACACATGAACTTATCAATGCTGTCTCTGGCTTTATCGATAAATGAAGTATTAAAGTTGTAACTGGCTGGAGCATTGTGGCTGTGGTTGTTGCTTCCGACTAAGGTCTACTGTAGGAATTTAGGCGGAAAAAATCAAAGCGCCAATTAGTGAGATAAGCATTTTTTATCAACACGTTATTCTCCAAACACAGAAGTAAATATGAGTAGTACTCCCAAGTTTTCCGCGCGTGGCAAAGAGACACGAACACAGAACAAGAGGGCACGACTGAAGAAAACCTCAGTGGCCGTGATAAGCCCGGCTAAGTCTTAACATAACAGTTATCAAGATTCGTCGCATACATTCCAGTAAAGACAACTATTGATGTTCAGAGGAACTCAACCTTCATTTTGATTAAAGTAATATTTTCTTTTCGTTATTGTGTATAAAGCAAAATACATGTTTTTATGCATTTTGGAAATATGTATGGGGAAATCCAATGCTTAATAGAAATAAATGAAATTTATTTGTTAACTACATTAATTAATCCAATAAATTAACTTGTTAAATGATTAATACAGTTAATTAATTAACTTATACTAAATAATCCAATTATAAACAAACAAAACTAGGAATAATTAAATTGTTATTCTCTTGGCGTTACTAACAAAAGAAAACTATTATTTCGTAATCGTAATGAAGTTTTGCAGAATGAAATAATTGTCTATTTCCATCATTAGGTTACTGGTTATAACTGAATTTTTCAGTTCTAAATACAATAAACAAAAATTCAAGACATTTGAACTTTGATACCACACTTCGATACCTTGTGTTAAGTATGAACAAATTAAATCGCCGACATTCAACTTTCCATAAATATTTTCATTTGACCAAAATATAAATAAATGATTTACGTTAATACAATTATATAGGAAAGATAAAATAGATAAAACTAATATAGTTTATTTAATAGAAATGTAGCGTTGATATTGTTCATGCCATTACGAAGCTCGGCACGTATAGGTACCGGCGTCACGCCGTGCCGCTGGTCTCTTGTACCTAAAATAGGTATGACGTAAGCGTAGTTCTCAACTGTTCGGAATTTTATCTAGTATTCATCATTAACCATATACCTGTTGCGTGAATTAATTAAGTTGGCACGTTATAAGTATTTTGAACGGTGTAAATTCGTGTACATGTTAATGGGACCAGAAGTACAGAGAGGTATTTATTATTACACTCTCTTTGGATGCGGAGCTTTGTGGGTTCCTATTATTATTATTTTTCGGTCTTTAGGTAGATGGAGACATCGCATACAGGCGCATAGATTTAAGTAAGTAATATTCGTAGCAATATAACTACACTTTCTTATCTATTATCATCAATCCGTGTAAAGTTCCATAGGTATACATATGTATATGAGTCTGTTCTGTGAATACGAAGGTTTAAGTATGTTTCTCTTGCCAAGTGCACATTGACAAACTTCAAAGGTTTCAATGAATATTATGAAGGATAGTATGAAAGTATCAGTCGCGGCTGTCATGATAAAATTCGCAATTGGATATAAGCAACTGTGGGATAGAAAATCCATTTACATTAACTACGAACAACAAAATAATGTAGTTAAATCGTATCTTAAAAAGAACCAAGGATATATTAAGTCACGAGTACAAACTCATTAGTCCCTAATCTTGTACCTACTTCAAAAGCGGGTGGAGTTTCAGTTTTAATCCAGTTATAATATGACAATCAGATAAGCCACATTTTCCCGAAGAACCCTAATACGATTGGAATTAACTCGTTCCCAGTGAGATATCGTTTGTCTAGGCGACGTTTAGGGGCTGATAATCCGATACTCGGTACTTAGGGAGCTCGTTTCGATTTATGTGAATTATGTATTTTGATTAATGTCATCCATCTACCATCTTTTTAGGAACCTTATTACAAGCGTCGTAGAGGTCAGTATTGTATGCAAAGAACACACCTGTGAATGGGCGGTTCGTTGACCTGTATTGAAAATGTGTCGCCAATAATAAAACGTTTATTATGTAACGTCATATAAATGGTTCGCGACTACCGGTGATGTTTTGGCATTGTCTAAGCTTAGCCATGCGATATCAAAAAAAGTTTAACACTCGGTTTGTTTGTCTTGTCGACGTTATCGTAAAAAATCGTTAATTTGTTTCTGTGTATAATTGTTACGTTTTAATGTGTCGATTGTTACGTTAAATGTGTCGATTTCAATGAATTCAAAATTAAGCTTTGGATAAAGAAAACCATAAAATACCTAAGTATATAATTTAAATCAGTGAGCAGCAGCTACTATACATTATTAACGCAGATACAGTATTTTTATTTTAACTTTAATAACTATTTAAGGACTTTCTTCTAAAACCCATTAGTATTGTATTATAGTATGTTTTAAGATTGTCTAAAACACTTCACCAGCTTTGAATAGGCTATGAGCGTATAGGTATAATATAATTGTACAATATAATATAACTATACTTGTTTATGTAGTTCGAGTAGTAATAAATGTTAAAATTGTTGTATGGCTAATTCACATTGGATTAGTATGTCGACTGCATAGTAAGCTACAAACCCTCCCAATCGTGGAGCGATGCCGTTATGCGACCGTAGGATATATTAAGAGCCTATTAAGGATGTAATGTGATGTATATTAATAATAATCATATTCAGTTACATTTCAACTTAATTCATTCAGTTATTTATTGCCATTTTATTAAATATATACTTCATGTTTTTAGATATTAGTGTTAACATTGCAAACAAAATCGTTAACCTTTTTATTGTTCTCTATTCCACTGTAGAGTACGGATTCGATTACAGAACGAGGTGATTTACGTTCATAGTCTGCCACGAGATGTGTGCAGATTAACGGACTCATACATACAGTACACATACTATGGAAAACTTAAGGGCGCTGATTTTCTTACGATGTTTTCCTAAAACAGTACAGCATATTATACCATTACAGTATACTAGAAATTTAATCTTTAAAAAGTACAAAATTTTGTAAATTGACGTTTGTTGGTTGGTCCGTGGTTATGTTGGTTGCAAGCGCGGCTGCAGATCGGCATATCTTGGGTTGAAATCACATGCACAGGTTGGACATTATTAGCATTTTCTTATTTAGATTTTCCAGTAGTGGCTCAAAGTTTGGATATATGCCCGGTGTATGGCAGTAGGCTTACCACCTATTCCATAGGGGATCGTAAACGTAACTGGTGAAACGTGGTAGTAAAAAAAACATGTGCGACAAAATCGAACCTCGGACTCCTGGAGTAAGAAGCTGAATTCTAAGTCACTAAGTTGTTACAACTAGTAAGTTTAAATACATTTATAAATATAATTGGTAAAATAAATATATCATTCATTTATATTTCGATAATCGAAATAAAACCCACTGAATCTTATTTCAATGCTTAGACATGCTCGCGTTTTATAAGAAATTTCTTTACACTTCTATGCAATTGTATTTAAAACTATCCGAAATCCATAACACATGTCAAACCTGTACTTGTTTAAAACCGCAACTACGAAATAAACGGAATCATTGACAAAAACAATTATCGTTTCTTTTCTGCGACAGTTAACTTCGGGACCAAAACAAAACGGTACAAATCAAGACGGGTTTTAATCCGATCATAATTTAACTGGAAACAGAAAAAACAATGCACAGAACAGACTCCCAACTGTCCTTTGTTAGATGTAAATAATCTTTGGGAACGGAACTCAAGGGTGGTGACAAATTGTTAAGAGATTAGATGTTTGTTTTGTTTGAGTGATTCATAATTGTGGGTTTCAGATTTTTTTAGAAATATCGTCTGTGTGGATACGTTGCCTTTGTTTTCTTTGTTAAATTGTTCTTTGACATACGTGATTAAATCAAGTTGAAGATTTTTAATTCTATTATTTATTCATTATTTACCTTTATTATAGTCATTTGGGTTCAGCATTTTGAGAAAGCATCCTGCAGTTCATGGAAATGTTATTCGCGAATGATTTAACGCAGAATAAATTTAGCGTTGTTGATATAACACGACAATTTTGTTCTATAATATAAGGCTCAAAACGACTGCCTCGTTGGTCGCGTTGGTTGCAAGTGCGACAGCCGATCGGGAGGTCCTGGGTTCGATTCCCGGGTCGGGCACTACTAAAATTTTCTAATTTAGATTTTCTAGTAGTGGCTCGGAGTCTGCACATGTGCCCAATGCATAGCAATAGGCTCACCACCTATTTCATAGTGCGACGCAAACGTAACTGGTGAAACGTGGGAATGTTCTACATTCCTCTGCCTACCTCTTCGGGGATTATAGGCATGATATTACGTTTTTTTTTATGTATCTAACAATTTTCTAATACAAATAATGGTGTTCTTAAAAAAATATTTGTACAACTCTTCAAAAATGTTGCGTGCTGACGTCAGACTGATGTAATGGTTAAAGTGTAATATGTTTGACAAACATAATATATGTATTGTCACTGTAATTTATTATTATTACATATAATGTTGATATGACAGCGTCGGGAATAAAGAAGCTTTAGAAATTATTTACGCGAAATATTTTTAAGACTGGTTTTTTCGATTACCGCTGCAAGTTTCTTTTATGACTTTTATTTATGTCCTTTATTAATAAAATAAAGCTGTTCTCCAAAATTAATGAGTTTCTAGTTTAAGCAAAATATATTAAATCTCATTTTTATTATTTCTTAATTAAAATTCCCTAGCTATTAATTAGCGGCGTATACTCGTATTTACTGAAATATTGGAATCTCTTCCTGTGCACTTGTAGAGGTCGCTAACTCTGTTGGATTCCGGTTTGAAATCTGAGGCAGGCAGATAAATTGTTACATTGTACTCGTATATAGTTACTACTTCAAAGACATAATATAAAAAAGTAATTGTATACGGTTTTGGAAGGTATAGGTTAGGCAGGATGTAGCAGATAACGATGAATACAGAAAAATCACGTCTAATTCTTCTACATACGAGTAGGTATATCTATTTTTTCGAAAGTTTGATATTTTCTAAACATCGTTTTCTATTATTAAATATATTTCGTAAACAATATACATTGGACCCATTACACGTTTACCGCAATAAGTTTGAAGCAATACAATTATAAAAAAAATCATCTGGCAGGTGACAATGTCAAGAACGGCGCGACAATCGCGCGCGCGGCTACTTGTCAAACCGGTTGACATGATCAACCGTCATTTCCAGTTCAATGTCACTAGCTATGCCTAGTCTAATATCAGACTAAATTGTATTAAAAACGTATCCGTTTAATATTAACATTTCTAGCATATATTTCCAATTTATATTCTTTATGACGATGAAAATAAGATCGATGTTCGCGGAAGCGGACGTTGCAATCGCAGCGTGGGAAGTTTCAACGAAAAATGGTGTTTTTTTTTCCTTGAATCAGACGCAAGGCTTTCAAGACGTCACTAATTAGCGAACACGCAGTAATCGTAAGGTGTTAGTTTCATGTTTTAATTAAGGATATTGAGATGTTTTACTTTGAACGGTTGTCTTTGAACATGTAAATTTATTTTAACGTAATATTTAAATTAGTGTTACAGTAAATTTTCCTTTTCGTTAGCAAACATTGCCAGACGAATAAAAATATCAATACAACGAGCTAAAAAACACAACGACTGTACACTTCACAAAGCGTTACATTTCCAGGGTAAATAAAGCAGATTAAATAAATAAAATTTCTTTACTTTGACCCAAAAGTTTGGTTATTTCAAGTCGGGGGTGTTTTAAATAAAGCCTACGTCTTATGTACATTATGAACAGCAGGAAACTTTTCGTTGAAAAGTATTTGTATAGGTATGAGTTTTATTAGAAAGGGGAATGAAATAATGAAAAAACAAGGGAGGATCAGATGCAGACGTGTTCTTTATGTTGACTAAAGGCCTAGAAATGGGAATAACTTCGAGATTACATTATTATTTATACTTTCATAGAATGCTTTTATTCAGCGGCACAACATATATAGTATTGGTGTTTTGTGTTTCTGTTCGAATGCTATGGCTAATCTACGTCAGATAAACTTTAGTTAATACTTGAATACGACTGCTAACAAAAAATTAAGTGATATCCTACTAACTACACAAGCATACTCTATCAGTGCTTGTCGTTGAAATCCGTAACCAGTTAATACTTGCAAGCAGTCTCAAATGAATATTAATTACTACCGGATTATCGGTGGTAATAATATTTGTACACATCTGCTCGATATTGGCTGGAAACGTCCGTGGGCGGCAGCTACTGTTGCTGGTTCGTTCGCCACTTGCTTTACCTTAAGAAAACCTTTTAATGTGTCATGCTGTTCGAGGATGTCGACTTATATTTGCAAGTAATTGAATACTTGTTTACTGGTGCTGAGACTTACTGAGACTGCCTCGTTGTTCGTTGGTTGCGAGCGCGTTTGCCGATCGGGACGTCCTGGGTCTAATCCCGGGTCGGGCACTATCCGATTTTTTAATTCAGATTTGTAGCAATAGGCTCACAACCTATTCCATAGTGGGACGTAAAGGTAATTGGTGAAACTTGGGAGTGCACTACACTTCTCTGCCGACATCTTTGGGGATTACAGGTGTGATGATACGTTAGATGCTTGAATTGTTTTTAGCTTTAGTGAAGCAAAGATAAGCATCTATGACGTTGGTTAAATTATAATCTCTTCGTATTCGCTTGAAACGTCTTTAATATAACTTTAGCTTTTGGTTTTTTTACAGTTTTATGAAGTTTATTCATTCAGCCAGAGTGAAAGTTATTCTAACAAGTACCTACTTAGTTGTGTAACATATTTTCCTAGCCAAAGATAGGAATGACATCAAAGCTCAAAATTCAATAATATATAGTAAGGCAGAACGATTCTGATACAATAGATGCAATTGTCCCCCTCCCTCTTCCCCCTCTCTTCTCTCCCTTTTCCTCCTTAGAAAACAATAGCGATCTATTTAATTTTGATGAAGGGTGGGACATAAACGGTTTTTTACATATATGTATTTATGTATCAATATATTATTATTATGTATAAATATAGTGTTTTAATCGACATTAAGTTTTTGGCAAAACGGGTGATATTAAATTGAAACCCTTTGTGTTATGACTTGTACTCTGTGCTCTTTATGGTCAGAGAATATTCCTTTGTAAAAATAAATTTCAATATATTCATATCTCTCTTTAAATTTATTCATATAAGCCTCTTTGCGTCTTTGTATTCAGTATGATAAGACGAATGTAAACATTTAGAGAGAATGTTTTGTATTTTACGACATTACAAGGTTTTATTTTCGTCCACAAAGTTGAAGCTGTGACCTTCGCTGTTGTCATGTTTTGTGGGAACACACAATTTTATACTTCTCATAAATTCAAAAGCATGAATACTACAAATAAGTAATAAGTTCGTTTTTATTTCATAATATGAACATGAATAAAAAAAAAATATAGCATATAAAAAATATTATAATATTGTTGCATGTACCTAATGTAAATAGAGGCCGAAAACTAAAAATCTTAAAAATTGTAGTGAACATTAACCTATCTAGAGTTATGATGTAATTTAATTTTGTTTATATGATTTACTATTGTGTAATTATTATGTGATTTATTACATTACATATATGTCATCATGATGTATTTCTTGGTTAAATGATTATTACCGTAACTACAAATTAAGACTAACGTAAACAATGTCGTGTTTAATCTGTGTCACTGGACTTATTGGCGGCACAGTATGACAGAACGTGTGACAGATTGTCAATATCAACTGAAAGCGAGGTCAGCTCTCTCTACATGCTTGTTCTCCTCGCTTAAGATGATCTGGTAAAGACGAATAGAAGTTTTTATTAACAATAGATATGATAAAAAAGTCAATTTACTATTTAGCGTAAAGTTACTAAAAATAATATTTATAGGGAATTTCTGTGTTCGTCAATGGTTCCATATAATTTTAAATAATTATTTTTTCGAAATTTAAGGTAAAAAAATTAGTTTTTTAAAATTCATAATTAATTGTTATTTTAGCTTAACAAATATTAGATCGAGTTTAGAAAACATTACAACAATATTTATTAAACAAAATTTGACAATAAATGATTAATTGATTATTTGTTTCTTTTTGTAGTCTTTATATTAATCAGAGACTTCAAAAGAAAAATACTCATTTATATCAATAATCCTTTTTCTCGAGCCTAGCAGAACTTTAAATCGTTTTACGGTTTACAGGTAGTAATCTATTTAAATGCAAACACATTAAAGACATCCATACTAAACGGAATGTTGCCATTTGTTTATTGTTATTTAAATTTATAATGGCGTCGCTCGTTTCACTTTTCAGTTATGAAAAGGATGTTTATGAATGTCTTACTTAAATGATTTACTTCAATTACAGTACTAAAATATTTGTCATTTGAAAAAAAAAGTATACAAATATTATTTGAAACAATAATATTGGTCGTAAAATGCATACTGAGGTATTTTGTCGACAAACTTCAATGTTATATGACTTGTTACATGTTTAGTCGTAAAAACAAAATGTCTGCTGTTGGCGGGAAAAACATAACCAATAATATAATGTTGTTCAGATTTTCCTTACAACATTTAGTTACTTACAATATTAACTTAGACGATGCACAGCCAAATTTGTTCGATCTGAAACAAATAAAAGCGTCAATATAGAAAATATCGTACTGAAAATTAGCATAAATTTATGTAGGTATTTTAAATCATAATTATATGCGTATGTGGACGACACGCTTTACATCAGTGCCATAAATATATATCGCAGTAATTTATTAATGTGTTAATTAAAGTTCTATGTTGTTGATAAACTAATTGAAACAGAAAAAAACGATGTAACGAGCAACGTGCACGAGGCAGGTGCGACTGCGCAATAACAGGTCGATTGCGTCATACACACGTGCACAATGCCCGCGCGGTAGCTGTGGCGATCATCCGTGGAAAAACTTGAAGACCTGAATTTTTTTGAAAATTTTATTGATATTACATTAAGGATGTGTGTATATAAAATATCCATGCATAATAAATAATACAAATCCATAAACAGCGAAATTCCATTGACCATTCCATTGATTGAAATTACATTGACCATCTATGGGAAGGAGCCAGGCGGCGCGATGGGCTGTGCTCTGCGATCTCCAGCGCGCATCTCGCATGGCCAGCATGGGGACTATGGGCAAACTCCTCAGTGGAGGCTTGTGTTTAAAAGTGGACTGTAATAGGGTCATGAATTCATGATGATGAAAGTTATTCGTCCACATATTTAAGCTGTCATTGGATGACAGTTTAGAATTGGCGGGAAAATTAAAAACTTGAAAGTGAATTTTGTGTTATGAAAACTGTTGACATGGAGCTGTTTTACCTTCATATTGTATTAATGATTAATTTAATTAATTACTACATTTCGGAAGCATGAATGCACTGGTTTACATCCTAATATCTTATAAAGCTTTTCGATATCATAAAAACAATGAAAAAGGAGTAAATTGTGATGATCTGTACACAACTAATACTATCTACGAGTATGAAAAAGAACGGTCTTAAGGATCGTTTAAAAACGATTAGTTTTCATTTGTACTAGTTCTTAATGGGTTGAAGATTATTTGATCTGATTGGATAAAATTGCAGAGGGAATAATACAATAAATAACAGATGTGTTGCTATGATAAATCAGCTTTATATACATAGAAGACAGGCATTTTACTGCTTAGTTACATTGTAAGATTTACCCGAGCTAAGCTGATGGAGATGTCGCGAGCGAGGCTTTTGCATCTTAGAGAGATATGACCTTCAGATGAAGAGCATTGGTATCATTTGACAAAGCTGACAAAGTGACAAAGCAATGTGGGTCAGGGTCGAGTTTAGTTCTCATAATGGTGTTTATCGCGTTTTGTCTTACAACCTGTGACTGGCCAGTATAAAAATCCGTAAATATTGAACAATGTTGAAACCTCAATATTACAATATTAGCCAAGACGTATTTACCCGTCGGCCACGTTTGTTGATGTCGACCGCAAAGCGCAGGGATAATTTTATTTGTGATAATATAGCCAAGTGTTAGGCTAATATTTTGCAATTGTATTCTGTAAGGTATTGCGGTTAACAAAAGATAATAAATAAGCAAGGGTGTGGTTATAAAGGACATGCATTAAAAATGTTGTACGTGACAGTATTAAAGCCACCGTTTATTCATCTACCTAGTATTTGCAGAGTATCATGTTTACTTATATAATTCTCTTATCGTTGTAAAAAGAAACATTATAAACAATAAACGTAAACGTAACATCACGCCTGTAATCCCCGAAGAGGTAGGCAGAGGAGTGTAGAACACTCCCACGTTTCA
>DWDU01004891.1:0-10398 GCA_018245575.1 Jemadia suekentonmiller | reverse complement strand
GTGCCCGATGCATGGCAATAGGCTCACCACCTATTCCATAGTGGGACGTAAACGTAACTGGTGAAATGTGGGAATGTCCTACATTCCTCTGCCTACCTCTTCGGGGATTATTGGCGTAATGTAACGTTTATGTATGTACTTAGCGATTGCTATTTTGTTATGACTGTCTGAAATAGTTGTAGCCAGTAAACTACGAAATAAATAAAGCAATCCTAGGCGAAGATCTAATTAATATATTATTGGACAATTCACTTTTAATATATTTACAGTCAACACGTTAAAGTCTCAGTTCTCTGACCATTAGCTCTTTGCGTTAACCGCTTGCAGGACGGCTACTGCCACATCGACAACGTGACTCTGGTGACCTCCATGACCGGCTGGGTGAACGTCACCTCTGGCAACGAGAATGCGCTTCGTGTGAGTGGCCTTTCTTGCTGACCTTATTTAACATTCACACTTTTAATACAATTTACTTTTATATTAATGCAATTTAAGATATTTTTAATATTGCTATCATAAATTTCATTTTATCTGTGCCAGATCTCCAGCAATGTTTGTAATTGCACGGTAACTTTTTGTATGGATGACTGAAACATGTGCCCATTGGTAAACATAAAAATGTAGTCAATGACTAATGCTTCTTAAATTAAATGTTCTCATATGTAGTTGGTTTTAATTGAGATAAAAAAATGTACAATATTCACAGATTAAAATTTGATAGAAGCGACTGAAGGGGCCGTCGCTTTTTTGTCTAATTACTAATCTTTGTTATGCTAGATAGTTATTTGTCACTAATGTTAACCTAAGAGTCTAGAGTTGAGAAGTACAGGTTAAGTAGAGAAGTGCTCATGAAGAGGAGTACAGCTGCCTGTGCCACTTGCAGCTGGCGCTGTTCCGCCACGGGCCGGTGTCGGTGGCCATCGACGCGTCCCACAAGAGCTTCAGCTTCTACTCCAACGGGGTCTACTACGAGCCTCGGTGGTGAGTTGTTTGTATGGTACAGCCTCGTCGGTCGAGTTGGCAAGCGCGACTGCTGATGGAGAGGCCTTTGATTCTATTCGCGGGTCGTGCTAAGAACAAAAAATTCAGCCAGCAGACCATAATTTGAAATACTTTCTTACTCGACTTTAAAAAGGGAGGAGGTACTCAATTCTGCTGTATTTTGTTTGTTTGTTATCTCAGAATATTTCACTGTGTGAACCTATTTAATTGATTCTTTTATTGTCTCTAATTCTTTACTCAAAATGTTGAGTGATTGATCGGTTGACTGATCGATTTGTTGGCGGATTGATCTCGAGACCATTTGTTGGATTCCCTCTAGTTTCCTACAAAGCGTGCCCGGGAGGGAATACTAGTCCTATATAAACCAAATATCACATGATGAGGTCGATGGTGAAGCCTACATTTCCCAATAACTGTAGTGTTTTTGTATATAAAATGTTTCCTCTCACAGCAAAACCAAGGTCGAGGAGCTGGACCACGCGGTCCTGGCCGTGGGCTACGGCATCCTCAACGGGCAGAAGTACTGGCTGATCAAGAACTCGTGGTCCAACTTGTGGGGCAACGACGGCTACGTGCTCATGTCCACGAAGGACAACAACTGCGGGGTGCAAACCGCCCCCACCTACGTGCTCATCTAGTTGGGGACAGGGTTGTAAGGGGTTCATGTTTGATAGGGATGGTTAACAGCAGCGGGCTAATTTCATGTAGACGTTCAACATTGAGTCGCACGACGCACTGAGTGATCGCACTATATTGTTCCAATTTGGCACTGGCGTCGTGCAACTTGTCATAAAGCGTGCAGTTGGTACTATGGTCGTGTCTGGAGCCGAAGAGTTTCGTGTAACATATACGAGGTAAAATTTGGTGAAGGCGACGATGGTATGTCAATTAATATGACGCTGAAATTGGCTCGGAAACAGGAAATGACATCCGAGACCGTGGCACTGTCACGAAATTAGTTTAGTGCAATCGCTTCCGCGGCGTGAACCCGGCGTCAGGTTAGGCGGAGAGCGCCGCAACTCATATAATACGCTATATTTAAAGAATATCACTGATAACTTTATTTTTTTATTATGTGGTAGGTCTATGACATTTTTTGTACCTAAGCAACACTCTTGTAATGTGTTTGTGCTGCTTAACAGCAAGGTTTGTAACGCTTGCTTTTGCACGTTAAATAAGTTAATAGTGGTAATGTAGGAGGATTTTATAGATACGTTATTCCCTTACGGGGTAGGCAGAGAACACTGGCATATTTACATAAATACTTAGTTGAAGTTAATAGATGCTGCGAGGGACAAATCTGTTTTATGAATAGGAATCATTACTGTTTTAAGATTTTTATTGGGGGCAAAATAATGAATTACTAAGATAGCGTTATTCCAATAAAGTCGTTATAAGAAAATGTTGTAAAAAAATTTTCGTGATAAAATATTCAGCCTGTGATTTTGATGTAAGTAAAACATTGTCTATGGATACATTGTTTTAAAAAGTTGTATGTTATTATCTCTATGAATGTTGCTTAAGAAAGGAATATTCTCTTTTTATTTTAAATTAGTCGATTTTTATTTTTCAAATCATAGCTATTTGTTACTTGTTCACGTTTTTGGAATCTGTCTTTGGTCCATATGGAGACAGTTTGAGAAGATATTTGTCAGTTGTGTTGGTTGACCGCCGGTACAGGCGGTGGTAAAGGATGTAGCGCTTGACCCATTTGTCAGTTCTTTAAAGCAATGGGTTGTTGCTAACATATTTCAATATAACTTGAGGCTTTATGTAACGAGTTCAGTAAATAAATGGTTTCACTTTGTCTATTACTTCGTCTTTTTAAAAATAGTGACCCTACATTAATTTATCATCACCATATTCTTCCTCATCACAGACCTTTCTATCATTCCACTGTTGGACATAGCGCTTTCTCTTTGGACAAGACTACCCCACGCTGCCAACATCCGGTTGGAAGACTTCACATGCCTTACAGTACAGAACATTATGAACAACTCTTAAGATGTGCAGGTTCGCTCGTGATATGTTCCTTCACGCTTACAGCGACCAATGTGATGTTTGATGTTGAAACTGTGTTTTTGTATAGAGATGCGCGCCGGGATTTGAACCCAGCACCCGCGGAATGTGACTTAACTTTATACCACTAGGCCGTCACTGATAGTCGATGTGTAAAATTGATAACGTAACATCACTCCCGTAATCCCCGAAGAGGTAGGCAGAGGAGTGTAGTACACTCCCCCGTTTCACCAGTTACGTTTACGTCCCACTATGGAATAGGTGGTGAGCCTATTGCCATGCACCGGGCATGAATCCAGCCTCCGAGCCACAGCTAAAATCGGTGTGCTAAAATTTTTCTTGTGCAATGTAAAAAGTGGTAAGAATGATTAATTTTCATGTTTATTGGAATGAATGTATGTACTTATATTTAATTTCAACATGTCCATTGCTAGTGTATTATTTCGTATCAATGCGGCGGCACCCAAATGCACAGATTGCCGATGTTCACCTGTCCTTCCGGACACTTGTCTTCATGGATTGTCTTTTTGTACTGGAATAGAAATACAATTCAACGTAAATAGTGGTTTGGCATTTTAAATACGCACACACGCACGTACACACACGCACGCGCACGTACACACACACGCACGTACACGCACGCACGTACACACGCACGCACGTACACGCACGCACGCACGTATACACACGCGCACGTACACATACACATGTGCTCCTTATGTACTCGCATACACAGTTCAAAACAGTTCAAAACGCCATAAAACTAGTCGCAAATAATCGTAAATCGTAGCGTGAAACATGATGATGAGGACATAGCCTGCAAAGCTACAAGGTACATTCAATTACGCATTAAGTATGTCCTTGAATCACTTAGCTGAGCGTGTTAGATGAAAATAAAATAATGATGAGTTGAAGAGCTGATATTTTTCAAATATAGTGCAAAACGATTAAGGATCTTAGGAGTTTCAACGTATTTATAACCAAAAGACATTAAAGCTTCTATAGTGTATGTATGTTTCGCAATTCGATTCATCATCGTCAACTTTTTGTCTATTCTTAGAATGAGAACAGTTGGACTTTGGCGAATTGATTTCATAAGTCCAGAAAATGTAAAGATTTGCTTATTGCTACTTGCTTTGGGTACCAATAAATGAAATTTGGTTTATGCTAGAAGAGATCTGGTTTCTGCCAGAAGGGAAAAGATTTTACTTACTGTCCAATAATTCCAGGGCGGGTAATGTGGTACCATTCTGTTTAATGTAGGTTCTTCTATCTGCTCATCGATATCCTGAGTTGTCTGTGTCAATGCTGCATTGCTGTCCTCGCCTGATTTTTCGTCAGCCCTAAGGCTTTCCATCCTGTTTAGCACTCTTGCGACGTCTTTGTATGTCTTCATTCTTGCTGATCTATTGTAAGGTAGGTGTATATCAGTAATCGACGAGCGGTCAGCAGTCAAGTAGTCGAGTGGCCATTCTCGGTCATGGACATATGCAACGGTACATATATTAGGACAGTCAATGTTAGCAGCGGGTTAACATTGGGTCGGAAATGGCGAGATCTATGTATATTAGATAATAGATTTTGTAACATTTGATGTGATGCAGCTATTTTTAGTCATCTCACAAAACAACCATTTCATTCTTTCAATTACCTAATTGTGAATTATCGGATTTTTAAGAAAATTTCTTGTACTTAGGTGGAAGATTAAAAGATTTTAAAATGTGCCCGAATAAAGGGAATCTTTAAGTCAACATTATGCTTCACGCTCGTGAATCACAGCGACTGAAAAATACCTTCTGACTATTTGCACCTGCGTATTTCTAGCGAAGATTACTGTTGCTATCTTTGAGGATTTCGTCGTAACTATTCATATTACCTGCCTGTAGCGTCACCCGTTCAACTTAGTGGAAATATCCAAAGTGGTTGTAAATCCGCAAACAAAACCTTTAAAAGTTCTCAAAACCTACATATGTATTTTATTTCGTATAATATTTTAAAACATGATTAATACTTAGAACCGGTATTCTTCAACAGCTCCTTGATATCACGTAAAAGTCTGAATTGAGTTGCAGCCTCGTCTATATTCTTGTAACTATTAGGAATGTCAACTATAAACGGTTGCAATAATACATCGTTTCGGTTATTTTCATTCTTTTTTTGAATGTTGTGTTCCAAATGTTTCTCGACGCTTCTGTCCGTAACAAAATAAAGCATATCCTCGTCATTATCATAGTAATCGTGTATATCGATTCCATAATTGTTGATTCCAATATCGTTTCTGTTACCGCCGTCGTTCAACAAGGTGCCAATTTTTGGAAACCGTTTCCGCTTGTGGAAGCGTACTAACGGTTTGTAAATTGTTTTAAACACAGGATCATGTTCCAATTTCGCCGGCGTTAGTCCGTGTGGTATTAACCTTTTTATTATTATTTTTTTGTGACGCCCATTTAGCTTGCCGAAAATTTTGTCATAGTCGACGTGATCGTTAAAATTTCCAATATCGTTTCTGTAATGTTCGTTTTTTCCAACTTTATTTGTGATACTTCCTTCCTGTTTCCGAACGTTCGGCTCTATTGCCACGTATTTTAAATGTTTGCAATCACTTAATATATTTAAAAGTGACGAAATGGATTTAAGGCTTTGATTATTCAGATTTATATATTTTAAACTGATAACTGAGCCTATTAGCAGAACTAGCGGTATAAATTTCGATACACGCATTGTCAAATTGCAATATACTTTGATTGCAATTATTTTGATGCAATTATTTTAAATTGAATTTTTAACTGCCATTGACATTATGCGCATGGTTATACGGATATAATAGGCAAGTTAATAAAGTTGATTGTAATTTGTTCTTGTGCTATTATTTATTACATTTTAGGTTAGTTAGGTTTCTATTCTAACAACAAAATGTGGGTTGTCGTATACATCCTGTCCAGGAGTGACTTGTCATTAAACTATTCTATTGGGCATACAGTTAAAATGCAAAATGACATCCATTCCAGACGGGGTAGTGTACTTGTAGCTCAAGATTTTATATAAAAGTTACTTAAATACAATTACGTCTAGGTATATACGTTTTATAAAAAATGTAAATGTTATGTTTTTTTTTGTTGAAAAATCTTGAATTTCCCAGCTTTTACTGTAGGTGAGATAAAAGAGATTCAAACTTCAGGAGTTAAAGGCTGAAATACTGTTTTTTTATTTGGCTTTTAATTTTATATCCTACATATTATCCTACCTCTTCGGAGATTACAGGCGTGATGTTACTTTTTTTATATTATTCTGTACGCGTGTATTTCTCTGTACTCCTCCTAAAGGACGGGATCGATTTTAATGAAATTATTGCGGTGTGTTTTAGTACTTTCCTGAATGGTTTAGATTCACAATTAAACCCGGTAGATGGCGTTGCGATCGGTTTCAAACCGCAACTTGATACAATTACGTACCCAACAATTTTGGTTTTCATTTAACGCAATAACAATGCAAAAAAAATGTATGAAAATCTAAATGCAAATTCGAAAATGTAAATGCGCCAAATCGAACAAGCGATCACTAACAATGATTCAAATAATAAATTATTATACTTTATATGTTACATTAACATAATATTTTACATAACACAGTGAAGGAAGTTTAATTAAATAAATTGTTTGTAATTTAAATAAACATTGTTCATAGTCTTCATTTATTTATGCAACCATTATAAGAATATATTTAATGATTGTAGTCTCATGATTTTATTTTGACTAAATATTAGCATTTTCATTTCACCAACTTGTCAACGATGTCCACTAAAGTTTTTTTGTCTATTTTGCCGTTGTGTGCCGCCATTGCCGCGTAAATCGGAATGTCAAAGATGTCAGCAGCTTTTGGCGCCACTATTTTACTATCTAATCTGGTTAATGTGTAACTTTCCCCATACGGCTTTTCCATTTTGTTATCCACCTGTTGTTTCAAATTGCACCACTTGCAACCATCTTTCGATTTGTATATTAAATATCTCATAATAGGTGTATCGTTCTCGTACATTCTCTCTGAAGAAACCGCTTCTATGGCAACACAAATAAATATTATTTTTACAATATGTAAGCAACTGAAATTTAACGCCATCTGAAAAAAACGTCATAAAATATTACACATAATTAACTTCAATTCTAAATGTCTCTGTCGTAGTTTCGAAATGAAGATCAGCGCAAGGAGACAGAGACTGATTATATTTAACTACTATTTCTACTAATTACTACAATTTACATATACATACACAAAATAATTAATAATTGTAAGAAACATACATATTCGAAGTAAATCAACCATTAATAAGTACGTTGTTCCTTCGTTAAGTTTTCCCGCCAAATCTGTGTTATGTATCTGTGGTACTTTCCCTATTAATAATTTTTGACTACTGTTTGTAAATGCTGCTTATAATATTTTACGATCTCTTTCTTTTATAACAAATACTAAAACGTTTCCAAAATAGCAGTAAGTATCTGAAATTTGTATTTTGTGAAGGAACAGATACCTTTATAGTTGTATTAAAGACGACTCATCGCAGTTTTGTGCACTTTTACGTAGAGTAAACGAGCAAACATGTACGTAGATTTATGAAATACGTAATAAATCAGGCGAGTATAATAAAATATCTAATTATCATTGGCAACCATGCCTTTAATTAAAAATATAATATGTGAGGTTCGTACAAAAGTCATTTATCATTCGATTACAGTAGCTTGCTATATACATAGGCGATCTTAATTCATAATAGGTACAATATATAGGTATTTTTGTAACGAAATTCTGCTTCGTTGCAAATGAGAGGCAAATCAGACTAAGTCAAATTTCGGCTCATTTTTTTACTATAGTCTGAGTGTCTATGGACATAAATAGGAATATTACTACAGTATACATGTAGTGTGTAAATTCAATAATAGTCAATGCGTGCGATAGGGGCCCCTAGAAACAATTTTCTGGTTGCTAAATTATCAATAACTTCCACACAACCGAAGTAAACTCAATGATAATATTTTTTTGTAATTTTTAATATAAATATGGTGGAAATACGCAACGTAAAATTTATACCTTGAAATTCGATTTGTGAGTATATTAACATACAATGTGATTCTAATATATATTTTGTAAAGTGTCATATACCAAGCCTAGCCAAAGCCGTGCCAGATCGACGGACTGCACTTACAGTCAACGCCATGTGACAATTAAGCACATGACTGTATTGTGATAATAAATAATGTGAGAGCAATATGCGTGTGCGCGGTGTACTAGCAATAGCAACTGCGGCGCGGCCGCTTTGACGACGCCGACAAGCGGTCGCCAGCGCTTCGCTCGCGCTAGCGGCCGAAGCGGCCGAAGCAGTCCTTTCGATACCGTCGCGCGAGCATCATTGTTTAATAACGCAAACGGTCTCTTTGTATTGTATAATTTCAAGTTGCAATAAATATTTATAACAGCACGGCATCCGTTATAAAAACTAGAAACAGTGGTCGTATTTATATTAGCATTCTGTTTCATGTGATCAAGTAAAATATACAATGTGAGTGTTTCTTTGTTATAATTCAGGGGTACAAAGGCGGCAAAGAATGTTCTTTGACGCCTTTGGATATATGTCTAATACAATTTTATGTATAAAAAAATGTTTTTTTAACAAATACGGAAAAGTCCCAAAGTGTTCAATATAACAAAATTGGCAACGTCCATTTTAACTAATAAGAGCCAGTCAATTTTACTATGGCGGTTTATACGAAATTAAGCTTCATGTGTCTTCTTTTTCTTATGATTTTCCGTTTTTAAACTAGTTGTTTTAACTTAAATAATGTGATAAAGTGAATAAGGGATGGAATTCTAAAGTTGTATCTAAAAATAAACCTAGGAACCGAAGTGCCAATTCTGAATATTGGAAGAGAAATAAAGCTAAAAACGGAGGTAAGTACCCTAGCTATTTCTTTTAAGTGTTGTGCAATTGAATTTAATAGATTTTTTAATTGTCACGTAACAATATTTTTTTTTTTAAATGTCTATCAACAATGTTACCGGAGAGAATTTTCAGCCATAACAAATGATTTATGTGTAATTCCTTAACCATGAATAATATTTAAAATTCCATAAAGCATTTTATAAAAATCCAACAAAACAAGTGCAGGATTTATTTATGTTAAAGTATACCAAAAGCTTACCAACAAAACGTAAGAGCTCCAGAACTAATACAAATATATCAAAATTGAAGTGATTTAAGAATAAAGATTTCTAATAATCATTTTTAATTTTAGCTTCTAAATATTTTCATGTTTATTTAATTTTGGTTCAATACAGTGTTGGTTCAACTATTAAAATATTGTTTTATTTGGACAGGCTTCACAGTTTATAATTCAAATTATTTACTGACAAAAATAGTAAAGTCCACAGGTATTCATAATATAAACAAAACTCCACGCTTTATTTACATCCACGGCACAGTCCTTAAATTTTTTCATTGTTTTTGGTTATAAGACTAAAAATAAATACAGTAAGTATCGAAATTGTTCGGAATTTTGTACACTGTTATTCGTTTGTTTAATTACTTAAAATTATGTTAAGTGGGACTTTTTTGTCTGTGTTATTATACCCCGAATTGTTCTCTAATCGATACAAATTATAAGTGGGCGTAATATAAGTAGTTTCGTGGATACAAATGTAACAATTATATTTAGTAAGCAATATGTGGCAAAACTAGTAACCGGCGCGACTGTAAGCGCTTTTTATTCAAAAGAATACAAGCATATTCGTAACGTATTATAGTCCCGTCTCCATCGAGAAATGGCTCATTCAGAAGATAAAAAAGAGACGGTTATATACTAACCACATGCCTTTTACCGCTAATGCTCATGCAAATTTAAATGCAATTGCTTTGAGTTGAAGTTTATTTTAATACAAATTGTTTTTTAAAGAAATTGTAACCTTGACCTCGATTTTACGAAATAATTGATTTTGCTGATTCAAAAATTAGTCAAATTAAATAAAATGAAATTCTAAGTTTATTTGAACTTTTAAATAAGCCTGCATTTCGTATATACGTACTTATCTCAAAATCATGCTTTGCAACCAGTCCTACGTTTAGATTAAGTATGAAGGACAGTTTGTTTTTTTACATTAAACATACACAACTTTGTGATCTGATAATAGACGACCGTTATAAGGTACTAGTTGTATGATATAAATTATATATGTGGGCCGATCCCGACGGCACTGCAATGCCGGGCCGACCCGTGACGGGAGTGGAGCGAGCCCCGAACATCCCATCGAATCCCAAAAATCAGTTTAATATACTGGTCCCGACGTGCGGGAACTTTCAGATATTAAGCTGAAAAGAACAGATACTACACT